>PVIC010037247.1:0-18192 GCA_004025085.1 Thryonomys swinderianus
AAAGAAAGAAAGAAAGAAAGAAAGAAAGAAAGAAAGAAAGAAAGAAAGAAAGAAAGAAAGAAAGAAAGAAAGAAAGAAAGAAAGAAAGAAAGAAAACAATGGTAGTTATTCATAAAGGAAAATTAGTTAGCTATGAAAAAGGATACCTAAAAAGGAAAAGATGGAATCTGTGATGTTCAGAAATTTCATATATTTTCAAGATTTTTTCACACTATCCTTATTTTGTTGCTAACACAATATCAAATATACCTAGGAAAAAGTAAATCTGGAGATCTAAAGGCATGTAGAGAGAGTAAAACATATTTACAAAATATGTAAGGGTACAGTTCTAATTTTTTTTTTTTTGAGACAGGGTCTCGCTTTGTAGTTCAGGCTCGCCCTGAGCTCACTATGTAGCCCAGGCAATCCTCGAACTCAGCAGTCCTTCTGCCTCTGCCTCCCGAGTACTGGGATTACAGGCGTGAGCCACCACACCCGGCACTGTGGTATGTGGTATTGATTGCTGGTGGGTGTGAGTCTCCACACTCAGCATTGTTATGTGGTTACCGGGATCAAACTCAGGACCTTGAGCTTGCGAGGCAGGCACCAGAACCACTGAGCTAAATCTCCGGCCGAATTATTTTTTTTATATATATTTTGGAAGTTGAATCCTTCTTCTGGAAGAAGAGTGCCTGATTCAGGATGTTTCTAAAAGTTCTATGACAAGAGTGTCCTTTGCCTGCATACTGCGCTGCTAGTCATTTTTCTGATGATGCCAATTGTGCAAATGAGATTTCATGGGAAAGAAATTTGAACCAAGAGGAACTGACCAGGAACAAGCACCACTGCTTCATGTGACTACCAAAGCTAAGGCCCTGCATTGTTTCTGTTCTGCAATGTATGTGAATATCATCCTGAAGTTTCTGAGTAAATTCTCATTCTGAGATTTGAACCTTTCATTTCAAAGTAATCAGAATATTTTTGAAAGTGAGTTCTGAGCTCAAATACTAAGAGATTAAAAGAAAGAAAACCAGGCGCTGGAGATTTAGCTCAGTAGTTCTGGCGCCTGCCTCACAAGCTCGAGGTCCTGAGTTCGATCCCGGTAACCACATACAATGCTGGGCGTGGTGACTCACGCCCACCAGCAATCAATACCACATACCACAGTGCCGGGTGTGGTGGCTCACGCCTGTAATCCCAGTACTCGGGAGGCAGAGGCAGAAGGACTGCTGAGTTCGAGGATTGCCTGGGCTACATAGTAAGCTCAGAGCCAGCCCGAACTCCAAAGTGAGACCCTGTCTCAAAAAAAAGAAAGAAAACCAGAAGCATAAGGATAGGAAAAGATGAAAGTTCTAATTCAGATGACCGAGCCAAATCATGATGAAGGAGAAATTATAATCACCTCCAAATATTTGAGGGAAACATGGAGTAAGAAATGAGAGGAGTCTCTTTGATTTCTCCAAGACAACCAGGATTAAATTGAGCAAAGAAAAAAGTAGGCAAAGTATAAGATGGGAAATGACCACGAAATAAGACCTGTCAGTGTGTGGACCAATCATTCAGAGGAAGTGGTAGAAACCTCACTTTCAACTAAGCTGCAAAAACTGTTCTATGAAAGTAGACTGTCCATCAATGGAAGTAGAAAGACTTTAAGATGAGCAATGTGTCTTTTTCCTCATTTAGTTCTAAAGAAGAAAGAAAAACTAAATAAGAGAGCAGCCTAGTAGAATATGTTGGAGAAAAATAAACTTAGAGACCACAGAAAACAATGATGCAAAACAAAATGAACAATTGAAAGTCACAGAAGCACATTAATCAATAGATATGTAAAAAATTAAAGGAAGATTGAAGAGGGAACAACTTCAAAAGGAGTTGGGTGCTTCCTCAAGGAGTGTTGCTTTACTAGGCACAAATAAGAACTTGAAGAAGTGTTATTTTTTTGTCCAAATTACATTAATACAGTAGTGTCCCTCTGAGATTAAAGCAAGCCTATATGGTTCAAAAGAATGGAATCCACTGATCTCTGTAGTAGATGATCCTAGAAATACTGATCAATCAAAGAGCTAAACTCATCATATTTAAGTCATATTTAAGAATCACATAAATTACATAAAAATATGAACATTGACTACAGGCAAAAATTGATAGTGTCAGAATTTAAAATATGCATAAAATTTGGCCAGTTTTCTCCTTGGTCTTTGAATTTTTGGAGAAAGCCAGACTTAGGAGACACTTCTCTGCGGGTGGTTAAGTACCAAATCTTCCTGGATACATAGCAAATTTTTATTGTGCACTTATTCCCTGCCAGATGCTTATACTGGCTGCTTAAAATGTGGCATTTCTTTAGTTTATGTTAAAACTCCTGCGAGTTAAGTAATAAAACTACACATTTCATAGATTGACAGACTGAGGCATAGTCATTTTTGCCACTTGAAGGAAATGATGGAGCTGTGATAGGAGCACAGGCTGCTGCTCTGAACCGGTTCCTCACAAATTCATGCAGTGAACTCTGTAGTTAGGACCAGCCTGACATACAAACAAATTGGATTATGATCAAAATTTTAGTTTTATGATCAAATTCTCAAGTTACAACCTGAATGCTGGCTGCTCGTTCTTGCAAATAATCTCAAATACAGACTTAAACCTTAAAGAATGAGGGAAGGAACATTACAACATCCTTTCTTGTGCACAGTCAATTGAGAAATCCTGTGCCAGTGTCTCTCTGAGGACACCGAGATCTGCCTGGAAGAAAGTGTGACCTAAACCTAAACAAGAGAGAAACTTTGGAGGCAGTTGACTATTGAGTTACATACAATCACCCTTCGGGAGCCAACTGAGTTTGTAAATCAAGAATCCACTAAATGTTGCAACCATAATCCACAATGTGACAATTATTTGGAGATATGACCTTTAGTTAATTAACATTAAATAACATCATAAAGGTGAAGCCTTTATCCTACAGGCCCAATATCTTTCTTAAAAGAAGAGATACGAGAGTTCACTTCTGGGCACTCACACATTCTCTCTCTGCTACATGCACATTAAGGAAGGTCATTGAGGATACAGTGATGTGGGTTATGTCTGCAAGTTAAGAAGAAAAGCCTTATCATTACTATTCATTAAACCCCTATGATATTTTTCAAATTCTTATTCAGTGACCCTTTGCAGATATGTTCTTCATAATAGCTAAAGTTACCACAAAAGTATTAATTTAAAAATTCTTATTGAAATAACTTTTCTGTTCAGTACTTGCATTAATCCCTTACTCATTCTATGAAACAATCCTTGTTTTATCATTTAGTAGATGGTTATCCAGTCTCACAAGTATATAATGACAAAACACAAAGCAAATTTTTTTTTCCTAAGAACAAATTTCAAACAGTGCTGAAAAATGTAAAGTATAAATAAAAGGTTTTGGAAAATGATGGGCAAAGCATCCTAAAAGAATCACTTCAGCTTGAAATTAAAGTTTAAAATGACACAGATTATGGGAGAATAAGTACTCTAAAATAAAATCCTTTTGAATAAGACTATTTTAATTTGGGGAAAAAATGAAACTATGAAGTTTGCAAAAATGGTATTCCATATAATTGTTCAGAAGTTAAATGTGGAATGGAAGATGTTACAGTATCCTATCAATTTTGTCGATCTCCACAGAGAGATACTATAATTTACACTATTTTTCTAACATTATCACATAGTTGAAAGTATATTTCATTTAATAACCTAATTGATGGTTTAATAAATATACTCAAACTTTAGTTTTATATTTCAATATACAGTTCAATAATATCTTCTTTCACCATTAAATTTCTAGTCTTCATTGAGAAATTCATTTTTAAAAGCTTATTAGCAGAACACAGTTATACAGTTTATAAAATGGAGATGACAAATGTTCTTTAATTTACAGTTTCCCATTTAGCTGTTTGTAAATGAAAACCTCTCAGGTATTCTGCTATTATTATTTGTAAGCAAAAAGGCTCACCATCAGTCTTCACCTTTATGTTCTGGTTTTTATCTGGAAAACTATTATATTTTGTTATTTACATCCTGGATTCAAGTAACAGTCTTACAACCACTAATTTTTTTGGTTGACCCCTTTGACAAAAATCCAGGTAACAAACCATGTTCTACATTTCCAGTGCAACAATTAGTGAGGCTTAATATGAATCCAACAAATGGAAAAGAATCATATTTAAGAACAAAACAGAGTGCTGAGAGTGGATATTCATTAATTACAAGAAACCATTCATCACATATATTTTTATGGAGCAAGTGTATATCCATGATAACAGAGAGAAGAATAAAGTTAATGTCCTGAGAAGAGGCCTTGGCAGTGTTCCGAATTCAATCAGGTATTGTAAGCTCTTCAAAGTATCATCTAAGGTTCTTCAAAATTACCTTTTTGGAAAAGGCATTGTCCTTCAACCAGCAGTCTGAAGCAAGATGTGTAACAGACTGAAATATCCTTTCTGCTTTTGAAAGCTTCAAACCTTTCCACACCAAGGGATTTATGACTATTTGTGATATATTCAATCATTTCCCTTGTATTTTTTCCTGGCACTATGTTGAAAGGGTGATTTAAACATTTAAGATTTATGTGCCATTTATAGTAAAGGCAGTCAGTTTGTTCTCAAGAAGTGTGATCTGGCTGCCATCTGGCTAAAGTAATAACTTTTTTCCTGTTAGTGACAAGGCAGAGAGAAAAAGAAAAAGTGAAAAGGACCAGAAAGCTATATTCCTGAATAAATTCTAAGCAACAGATGTGATAGCAGAGATGTTAGAAAGCATGGGTTTGGTGTTAGATTTGAGCTGAAATCCTGAATCTACTTACCAGATGTATATACTCAATGGAGTATGTGACCATTCTGAGCTCCAATTTCCTCATTGGTAAAATGGAAATAATAATAGTGTTCTTGTAAAAAAAATACATGAGGTAATACATAGATAGTGGCATGCACAAAATATGGCAGACAAGTCAATACAATTATAGGTTCTTATTGTCATCATTAAAATATTTTATAAGAAATAAGTGAAAGTTGATATTTTAAATTGCCTAACCACCAAATTATTTTTGCTCAGTGTGTGGTATTAGAAAAATTTGCCTCAACATCTCAGTGAAGGTTAAATGTTAAAACATATTCACTTCTAACTCCTGTACAGATTTATTTGATTTTCTTAATGCATTTATCCTTGAATGAATCAACAAATATTTTTGAACACTTAATATATGCCTATTCCAGTCACTTTTTATCATTGGGAATACTTCACTCACTAGTAAAACAGACATGTTCCTTGCCCTTATAAAATTTACATTCCAGTCTGTTAGTCAGCTTTCCTCTGACATAATACACAACATCCACAATTTAAAGGAGAGGTTAAATTTAGCTCACTGCTTCTAAGGATTTGATACATGAGCGGTTGCCCTCAAAGCAAGAATATAGCAGAAGGACATGCTGGAACAAAACTATTTATTTTATGAAAACCAGGATCAATAGTAGAGAAGTATCACAGAAGTAGGGACAAAGAGCCAGACATAGTATTATGGGTTGTGTTGCCATGACTCAGCCAGACACACCCAGAAGTGTCTTCCACCGGGCTTCAGTTGATTCCCAAAACAGCCATGATGGCACAATCAGTCTTGAGAATCACACAGCATCAGTTATTTATAAAGGTATATAAATAAGCAGTATGGTTATTAGACATATGACAAGATGAGTCGAGGGGTGATATATAACTTGGAAAGTTATCGTCCTCTTAATAGGATGATCTGATAAAGTTCTTCAGGGAGGATGATATCTGAGCTCAAACATGGAGGAGGCCACTGAGATTGCAAATTTCCTCTTTCAAAGAGAAAGAATAAAAACCCAGAAGCCTAGAATCCTAAAAGACTTGGAAGGTGGACAAAGGAGACATATGTAACTGGAATATAAGGAAAGAAAACAATAGTATAAAATTATACTCGAAAAGTTGAGGAAGAAAGAAATGAAGCAACCCAACCATGAATCACTCAATGCACTTGCTTCTTATTATAAATCTATCTAGAAATAACTTTTTTGGGATTATGATTAGTTTCTTTTTCTGGGGAACCATTCTAGGGAAGATTAATGGGACAAACTACAACCCCAATTACATTGCTCTTCTCTTTCTTTCTTTCTTTCTTTCTTTCTTTCTTTCTTTCTTTCTTTCTTTCTTTCTTTCTTTCTTTTCTTCCTCCCTCCCTCCCTCCCTCCCTCTCTTTCTCTTTCTCTCTTCCTTCCTTTCTTTCCTTCCTTCTTTCTTTCTTTCTTTCTTTCTTTCTTTCTTTCTTTCTTTCTTTCTTTCTTTCTTTCTTTCTTTCTTTCTTTCCTTCCTTCCTTCCTTCCTTCCTTCCTTCCTTCCTTCTTTCTTTCTTTATTTCTTTCTTTCTGTTTGTTTATTTTTATCTTTATTGGTACATTGTATACATCATGATCACACTCAATACTGGGAATCTGTACCAGTACATGACATGATTTAATTCTTTTTTCCCACTCCCCTACAGACCCTACAACTCCCAACCCATAAGTACTTTGTTTCCCATATATATATATGGACATAGTACCATGAGGTAGTCATTGATTCCAGTACGGGTGTCAACATACTCCTTTCTTTCAAAGGGCAGATAGTATTTTAAACTTTGCAGGTCACATGGTTTTTATCACAACCACTCAACTTTGATATTTTAGGTGAAAGCAGTTATAGACAATCTGTAAGTGTAAAGGAGTGGCTTTGTCTAATAAAAACGTGTTTCATTACAAAGGTGCCAGGTTGGACATGGTCCTTAGAGTATAGTTTTTGGTCCCTGATTTAGAATGTACAGTGAATGTCTGGAGAAGCAACCTTCTATTCTCACCGTAGAATGTATCCTGGTTGCTGTTATCATTAAATATTAAAAGGCCATTCCAACACTCTATTAGATACTAGCAGTTTCTTGGTGTTCTCATTTACCATGCTCTTCCTGGTACAGGTAAGACTTTTGGTCTAGTTTAATATTAGGAGGGATGTTTGATTATCTATTCAATAGTTTTAATATCTTATAGCCCTCAGAGATAGAAGTCAACCAAGACAGTGTCAGGAGGCAGGGAAGAAAATGAAGTGTTTTTTCTCCAGAGTAAAATTAGCCAATGGAAGCATTACTTAGTGACCTTCTGCTACATTTGGGGATCAGATTTTCTTTGCTGGATGTTGGCTTTAAAAGTGGTAATAGCTAGATTAAGTTTTGGTAAGTGGAAGCAGAAACAGTTGGCTGAGGCATAGCCTCCATCCTTGCTGCCACAGATACAACCTTAAATGAAGTAGTGAATGAAGACAGCATCTGACATTAGATGGCCTACAGCTCAGCCTGGTGTTTTTCCTCACCACAGAGCTTGGAGGAACATAAACTCAGTTGGGATGCATGTAGAAGTATTAGAATTACTTGGATTGCAGCCTAGGCTTGCTGCAGAGCTCTTTCTCTTCTTTGATTCCCACCAAAAACAGATAGTTTTTATATCTTCTTGAGTCCAAGAAATTTTCTAAAGTGTATGTTTAATATTTTGTTCCCCAGAACCTGAAGACTAAGTCATTGAGCCACCTTCCTAAAAGTGGGAAGTATACTAGTAATAGTTGAGAGGATATATGTCATTTTTGCACAGAGGGCAGAAAGTCCCCAAGGCCCTGGGCCAGCAAGCCAATCTTCAACTCATGACGTGCAACTTGACCCTACCCAATCCTGGGATGGACACGTTGCATGGTCCTACCCAGTGCCAAGTGAGTCAAAGTGACCATCACCAGCTGGCTGCCAGCTGCTGGCCACGACCTGCCCAGCAAGACACCAAGTACTCTGCACAGAGCTGAAGAGCTAAGAAAGGGACAAGGGATAGGCTGTCGCACCAGAGGTCACAGCTGTCGCCAGCCTCCACTGCAAACACTGCCACCCACAAGGGAGGATGCACAAGCCCTGATGACACATACACCCTCAGGTATGTGTCCCACTCCTTGCTTCACTCATAGCAGAGGCCCTCAGGTGTGTGTCTCACCCTTATTTCACACAGGTGTACTGCATGTGGTCCAGGGATCAGTACAAACCCACTACCATCGAGGTAGGTCTGCAGGCCTCTCCTCCTCTCACTAGAAATCCATCTACGTATGTGCATACAGACCCCTGACCACTATGAAATTCATTAACTTGCCAGACCCTGGTGTATCTCCCACCTCTAGAGTACTCACAATTTACCAAGGAGCACATGTATTTTACAGAAGCCATTAAGATACGACTTGCCACTTCTTGCTGAAATTAACATGAGACACCAGCATGGTGGGATGATGCAGTATACTGCAGAATATGCACATGGTGAAGATACCTTGGAACTATATTAAGAGGTAGCTGGAGATGTAATGTAGCCAGGAAAAGATCGTATATATTCTGTTTCATATGAGTGTTAACTGGTTTTAATCCTCTGTTTTGACAGACATGGAAAATAACACATTTGCAGATCTATGGCTGCTATTATGTAGGAGAGACTCTGTTTTTAAATTGACCTTATTGGTACATTTTATACATACAATATCATCACATTAAATATTGAGAGCTTGTACCTGTATATAATCATCTTGATTCTCATGTTCCCCTTTCTCCTGCCGTCCCTACAATCCCTGTCCCCTGTATACATGAGCTTTGTTTCATTTTATATGCAACTCACAATCACATTCAACATTGGGGAATTTGTACTAGTATATGACACAAGTTAATTCTCATTTTTACCCATGTCTCTACCCCATCTGCAACCCTCCCTTACATACTGTGTTTTCTTTTCAAATCATATTTATTATTTCCCCTCAATACTTTCCCCTACCACATTCCTTGAATATTTCCCATTTCACAAAATTCATCATACATTCTAGAACTCATTTACATCTTACAGTTCTCGTACCAGAGAAAACATAATGTACTTACATACCTGTGACCCATTTATTTCACTTATTAGTGTGTCCTCAAGGTGTGTCCATTTGCACATAAATAAATGAAACTTGTCATTCTTTATGGCAGAATAATATTCCATTTTATTTAAGAAAAAACACACATCTTCTTAATCTAGTCTCCACTTGATGGGCATCTGGGTTGTTTCCAAGACCGGGCTATCACAAACTGAGCTGCTACGAACATGGGTGCACATATGTCTTTACGATATGGTTATTTTGATACTTTCAAGTATATTCCTAGCATGGGAATAGCAAGGTCAAATGGGACCTCTAATCCTAGTTTTTTTGTTGGTGTTGTTTTGTTTTGTTTTTGTTTTGTTTTGAGACAGGGTCTCGCTTTGTAGTTCAGGTTGGCCCTGAGCTCACTATGTAACCCAGGACAGTCTCGAACTCAGCAATCCTCCTGCCTCTGCCTCCCGAGTGCTGGGATTACAGGCATGAACCACCACGCCAGGCACTGTGGTATGTGGTATTGATGGCTGGTGGGCGAGAGTCACCATGCCTAGCATTGTATGTGGTTACCAGGATCAAACTCAGGACCTTGCGCTTGAGAGGCAGGCGCCAGAACCACTGAGCTAAATTTCCGGCCCTCAAATCCTAGTTTTTAAGGAATCTCCACAATTATCTCCATAGTGATTACACCAATCTAAATTCCCACCAACAGTGGAGAAGGGTTCTTTTCTCCCCATAGTTTCATCAGCATTCGTTGTTGGTTGATTTCATGAACCAGCTATTCTTTCTGGAGTATGATGGAATCTCAGTGTCATTTTCATCTGCATCTTTTGAATGAATAGTGATGCTGAACATTTCTTCATGTTTTTTTGCTGCCTTCATCGGAAAAATGCCTGGTCATTTCAGATGCCTATTTTTTTTAATTGGGTCTTTAAATTTGGAGGGTTAATTTTCTAAAAATCTTTATTTTAATCTACTCATCAATGATGCTACACTTGACAGAACAACTACAATTGAGGCTGTTATTTTGTTGAGTTTTCAGCAATAGAGTGTCATCCAATAGAACCTTGAAGGTTTCAGATGATGAGATTTGTCAGTTAAATAAGATCAAACATTTGTCTCTCCTTTCTTAATCTCTTCTCTTCCTTCTAGAATACAATATTATTTTTCATTTGTCATCTTTTTTTTTTTTTTGAGAGAGGGTCTCAAAAAAAAAGGGGCTGTTCAGGCTGGCCCTGAGCTCACTCTGTAGCCCAGGCAAGCCTCAAACTCAGCAATCCTCCTGCCTCTGCCTCCCGAGTGCTGGGATTATAGGCGTGAGCCACCACCAGCACTGTGGTATGTGGTATTGATTGCTGGTGGGCGTGAGTCACCACGCCCAGCATTGTGTGTGGTTACCGAGGATGGAACTCAGGACCTTGCACTTGCGAGGAAGGCACCGGAACAACTGAGCTAAATCTCCGGCCCTCATTTGTCATCTTGACTAGAAATGGAGTGAGAAGTTTTTATAGCTCCACCCTAACCTTCTGACTGTGATATACTCACTCTAAGGGCAGGAAATCAGTGTGGGAATTGTATGAGCAACAAATTACACTCTTGGAGTCAAGCATAAAGATTTAGAAAGAGCCATTCTTGACCTAGAGCATTATTTATTACCTGGCCCTCATAATCACCATTCTAAGAGGAGCTCATAACAATTCTTTACATTCCTGAGTTTTAATACCACCTCAGACCCTATATCCAAGGGTCCTTGAAACATCTGTATAGTTTCCTTTCTCCAAGGTATCTGTTCATGAATAAGTGGCTCTAGGCTCTGAGACAAAAACTTGGATGATTAAGTCAAATATTTTTACCGTGGAATATACCATGAAGTTGACATTCTTTCTGCTATGGACCTTGGGATATGTGACCTTAAAACTGGACAAGGAATTGTGATATTTCATATGGTCAAGTCTCCTCCACTTCCTAATCTTTCATTTCTTTTCTATCTATAAGCAATAGGTGATTTGCCCTCATTTTTCTTTCTTCCTTGTAATTTTATATTCTATTAATCATTTCAGAACTCTCTACAGGTCAGATCTTGAGTTATCACTCCAGTCTCATCTCTTATTATAATAAATGTGCATAGACTGCCTATGATGGTGAAGAATCTAATCTCTTTTAGTTCCATTTTTCAGTTTTGTAACAGCAACTCCTCCTATTATTCTTGGACTATAGGGAAAACCATTTTGCTTCTGGGTGATATTGATATCCCTTTCACCAGGGCAACGTCTGCTGCATTAGTGATCAGCATCTTTCTAGCCCTCCCTAGTAGTTTCCAGCCATATGTAGTGTAGCACTTCTACTATATTTCTCTTTGCCTTTTGATCTCTCTCTCAACTGTGTCACTGTAGTTTTAATAGCTTTCCTTCACTGAGAGGAAAACTTTTTTTTTTTTTTTTTTTTTTTGGTGACAGGGGATTAAGCTCAGGTCCTTTTGCTTGCAAGGTAAGTGTGATGCTACTGAGCTAAATTCCCAGACAAGACCAGACAATTTTCTTTCCACCTTCCAAGGAACACTCTATTAGTATATCAACACTTTTTCCTAGGATCTTGCCAGGAAGTTAAACCCTTTGTCCCAGGATAGCTGCAAATAAACTCTCACTTATCCAACTTCATGATCTGTTCCATTGATTCAGCAACTCAGGACCAAATCTTATAGGAACTTTCCTGCTTTCTGCTAATATACATTGACTAGGTCTTAATGATGCTTTAGTATATAGTCCTTTTCCTTCTTTAGCAGATGCAGTGCTTCCCTGGAAAGGCTATATTATAAATTGACTCTAGGTATTTTCTTGCAAAGCAGAAAGAAGAACTAGTCTGTAGGTTGGATGTGTGGGCCTCTTTTGTAGGCTCAAATGCACTGGAAGATTTAGGAACCTGAAATTTTTGATAACTGACCCAGAAGGTCATCTCTAGAATGAAGATACCATGTGTTCCTAAAAGGTTTCTGATCTCGACATGTTCAATTTCCTAGACCTGTGAAGTCAACTTGTTCAGGAAACCACTACTCCTACATAGTTCCTTTCCAGCTTCAAGAATTAAGAATATTTTGAGGTACCCAGGCTTTCTGAGTTCAGATTTAATTAATTATCAGTCTCAGTATTGTAATGCTTTATTTTTTTAAATATTATTTTATTTTATTTTTTGAGACAGGGTCTCACTTTGTAGTTCAGGCTGGCCCTGAACTCACTGTGTAGCCCAGGCAAGCCTCAATCTCAGCAATCCTCCTGCCTCTGCCTCCCGAGTGCTGGGATTACAGGTGTGAGCCACCACGCCCGGCACTGTAATGCTTTATTTTAAATGGCCCAGTAGTACCAAGCTAATGGTGCTATATCCAACAGTCTTTAAATTACTATTTTTCCAGTATCTTTTAAATGTTTAAGGTACTCTTATGCTAGTGCATTCTCTTTCAGCAGAACTTCATCCTGGTGCAGTATTAGTAAAAGTTTTAACAATCCAGCACTATGACATCCTGGGGTTGTAGGTACTATGCCCACCAACAACAGGGACCTCCCCCTTGTCAGCTGGCCCAGGGAAGAACCAACTCCAGACTCTCACTTTATAGTCTCCCTGACAGAATCTTTATTGATGTCATAGAATGGGTTCCTTGTGGAACAGAATCTGTGACAAACTTTGGAAGAGAATTCTTCTGGAAACAAATCCTACAGGGAAGGGCAAAGCAGCAATGTTTGACAGAGGGATAAGTTGAACTACATGCAGTCCAACATCCAGTCCGGGAAACTCTGGAGCATGCAAAGATCTTTCGAAGTAATGGTCAATAAGGGGAATGGCGTCTAGCCTCTGTACCTTCATCTGAAATCCGTGTTGTATACAAATTGCCCCACGGAATTAAAACTTTGGATGAAGTCACTTTCTTTTTTTTTTTTTTTGCTTTTGAGACAGGGTCTCGCTTTGTAGTTCAGGCTGGCCCTGAGCTCACTATGGTGCCCAGGCAAGCCGCCGCGAACTGAGCAATCCTTCCTGTCTCTGCCTCCCGAGTGCTGGGATTACAGGCGTGAGCCACCACGTCCAGCATTGTGGTATGCGGTGTTGTTGGTGGGCGTGTCTCCACGCCCAGCATTATATGTGGTTACCGGGATCGAACTCAGGACCTTGCACTTGCGAGGCAGGCGCTGGAACCACTGAGCTAACCCTCCAGCCCTGAAGTCACTTTCTTTAACCAAGGTCAAGAGCTATTTGCAACCACGACTTCTACAATTTGGAGTTCTGATTATGAAGATGCACCAAATACAAATTGCATAAAAAAATGTGTGTAAGTCTTCTGGGGACCAAAAGCAGAATATTGTAGTTTATATCTAGATGTCGCCCTAAAGTCTTGTGACAGGACCTTCGGGAGATGATTTTATTATGAAGGTATTATAATTGACTTGCTGTTACAGATGGATCTTGATTTAAAGATGTGTGTTACTATAGGTGTAAACCGGAAGGTTGTGTCTCCTTTCCTGGACTCTACCTGAATTCTGCTTCCTGTCCTTCATGATGGGGCACTTTTTCCTCTGCTATGACCTTCTGCCAAGTTATCTTGCCTTGGAACTCTAGACTATTGGCTGAAACTTCTATAAACTCTAAACCAAGTCCTCTCCTCCTTTAAATTACAGTTGTTGGGTATTGTGTCTCAGTGATAAGGAAAGTGCATTACACAGTGTTATGGGTCTGACAGGAAGGATGTAGAATGCACACCGTAATTCTTACCACATAGTTATTCAGTGGACTTTTTGGTGAGACTACAGCTCTAGAAATCTTTTGGTAGCATGCTGGTGGTAAAAATACTTGAGGGCAGGTTAAATCTTCAATGTACGATAAGCCAAACAGAAAGAGAGTAAATATCTGCTCAAGCACCCAATAATTTTACATTTCTGCAGCTGCCTTTGGTATAATTCATAATTGTTTCCAAAGATCCAAAAACAATTACTCATTTATTTCTTCCCAAGAAAATTTCTTTCAACTTTATAAGCGAGGAAGGAATGTCATAACATTTAGAGTGGAATGAATTGATATGCTGCCAGTAAAGGCAATTCTACAGTTTAACTTTTTTACTAAGTTGGTCTTCCTGTGGATGAGTGGCCAGCAGTATCAAAGCCCTCTCATGCCCTTCTCACTTTGGTTTCTGAGCTTGTACAAATAAAAATGTTCAAGACAGAAATTTCTGTTAGCTCTATGTTATCAAATAGTCATTCAATCATTTAAAATTTATTCATTAGCTGTGTGCCTTTTAGAAGAACTGTGCAATATGGGTGGTTGCAACATCAGTAAGTCTAAGAAGTAATATATGCAATTTTTCATCATAACAATGTGTTGAATGGAACTTTATGATTTTTTTCTCTGCACAGTTTAAAATTTTTAAGAACTAAAAATTGTTAATCACTGTTGCACTAATTTCTTAGAAAAAAGTAAAGAATTAGCAGGGTTCAGAGGCCAATTCTCAGTCCAGTTTTAATATCTGAAACTTAGGATGGAACTTCCAGGGTTATATCTACACAGAAGAGGCAGTAAGAATGTCCCAGACATTAGGTCTATGTGCCTTATCACTGCAAGACTTGTTAAAATCTTATGCAGGTCATGTTATTAACCCTAGTTCACAGAGGAATACTGAGATGTAGAGGTATTAAATATCTTGCTCCAAGTCACATAGCTAAATAGTATAGAGTCATAATTCAAACCTGCACAGTTTGCTTGGATAATTTTTGGCTTTAGTTTCTTGGCAATGTTGACTTATGCCCACATTATTTATTAACAAAAGTTGTAAAACCAAGAGCAGGAAAGGAATGAAAATTAGGAATTGAAAAATATATAAATCATACAAATTAAGCTGATTACCCCATTTGATCCTGGTCTGCTACCCAGTTAGGCATCTGTATTTGATTTGCAAATCTTCACAAGAATCATGACTCTCGATGGATCAACAAATGCTTCAAACAATTTTGCTTTTGGTGGTTACATTAGTAATAGTTCTCCAGAGATTGATAGGTATATTAGAAGAGAGTTATTACAGGAATTGCCTCATTCTGACTATAGTGCCTGAGCAGTTCTATGGTCAGTTGTCTACAACTTGGAAAACAAGGAAAGCTGGTGGTATGTCCAAGTTCAATAGCCTAAAAACCAGTAATGAAGATGGCCCAGGCTGGAGAAAGATGAATATCCTACTTTAAATTCCCACTTTTGCCGTATTTTCCTTCTGTTGTGGCACTCAACAGTTGCAGTGATATCTACCCACATGGTGAGAGGCATCTGCTTTATTTAGTCTAAGAATTTGTATGAAAATCTCTTCCAGAAATACTCTCACAGACACACTTAATGTTTTACCAGCATCTAACCATCTCTTAGTAAAGTCAACATGACATAAAATTAGCCATCATAGTGGTTTTGAAAAACCTTTCAGTGATCTGAGTTATGCCAGTGGCATATTTGTTTTGTGAGCTAATTTTTAAATTAGTTACACATGCATATCAATCACATGTGATTCTTAATCATCTCTAGTTCATTTTTATTGGCTTTTCCTTTTTAATAGAAGTGTAAATTAAATTATACATCATACCTTTTCTGACTTTGAAAGCACTAAATAGCTAATGTGCACATTAATAAATTTATACTTCTCAATAAACATGTTCATAGATTTTCTTTTTTCACTCTCTCTCCTTTACCTCACCTTCTCTTTTGGCTACTCTGTTCAGTTTTTCAGGTACAATCTATAAATTTGGTGCTCCATTTTGCTTTGTATCATTGCATATTTTCCCAGATCATTTAGTGTTCCTCAGAAGCAAATTTCAATGGATAATTCAATGACGCCATATCATTCAGATAGAGTTTAAAAGACTTTTGAACATTTTTATTTTAAACAGATTTTTATGTCTTAATCAAATTAATATCATTATTTTGTATGATACTTGCATCAGACTCATCAAGGAGCTCTTATAACCTCTCTTAATCTCCTCTAATCTCTACAAAAACACATGGCTGGCCGGGTGTGGTGGCTCATGCCTGTAATCCCAGCACTCAGGAGGCAGAGACGGGAGGATTGCTGAGTTCGAGGCTTGCCTGGGCTACATAGTGAGCTCAGTGCTAGCCTGAACTACAAAGCGAGACCCTGTCTCAAAAAAAAAAAAAAAAAAACATGGCTGCCCTTGTGATAGGGGCCACAGATTTTGTTATGTTCTATAGTCCCTGGAAGATCTTGCTGCTGCCTAAAACCCCAGTCTCATTCTAAATGTTCCATTTTATTTACTGAGAGCTCATGATATTACCTTTGCTAAGCTTATTTTATCTTCTTAGAAATCAACTTTTTCACCTAACTAATCCTTACTTCTTTCTCAAGTCAATTACTACTTTTGAAAGGAAAACTCTACTAAAGTTCAGGATTCTAATTCTTCTTTTAGGCCTTCATGGCATTGTGAATAAAGGATGTACCTTAAGTACACACTCATAAGGGAAATTAATCAGTCACAGATGTGTAAATATCGTATGTTTTCTCTGGTATGAGAAACTGAAATTGTAACTGAGTTCTAGAATGTATTATTGATGTGAAATAGTAAATATCCAAAGGGAAATGGGGTTTAGGGGTAAGTAATGAGTGGAAAGAAAAAATTGATGGTAAAAAAAGGAAACAGCTTGTGTATACAGGGGCAGGGGGTTGTAGGGTGGGTAGGGGAAGGGGAAAAATGAATATTAAGTCATGTCATATACTGGTACAAGTTCTCAATGTTGAGTGTAATTGTGATGTGTATCTATAATGTACCAACAAATGAAAAAAGAATAGTCTTTTTTGTCATTTTTTAAATTTAATTCTTTATTGGTACAATTTATATACATCTCAAAATCACATATAACATTGGGGAATTTGTACCAGTATATGACACAAGTTAATTCTCATTTTTACCCATATCCCTACCCACCCACACCTCCTCCCCCCTTTATACATGCTCTTTTATTTTCTTTCTGTATCACATTTATTCCTTCCCCTCCTCACATTCCCACACCAAATTTCCTATAGAAATATTCCACTCTGTAAAAGCTGTCCTACTTTCTAGAGCTCATTTGAATCTACAGGTGTTCATGCCAAAAGAAGATCCAGAAATTGTCTATCTGTGATCTATTGATTTCACTTATTAGCATATCCTCCAGGTGTCTCCATTTGCACCTAAATGGATCAATCTTGTCATTCTTTATGGCAGAGTAATACTCCATTTTATAAAAAAAAACCACATCTTCCTTATCCACTCTCCAGTTGATGGACATTTGGGTTGTTTCCAAGATTGAGCTATAACGAACTGAGCTGCTATGAACAAGGGTGTACATCTGTCTTTCCAATGTGAGTTTTTTAATTCTTTTGGGTATATTCCTAGCAGGGGGAAAGCAGGGTCAAGTGGGACTCCTAGTCCTAGTTTTCTAAGAAATCTCCACACAGATCTCCACAATGGTTGCACAAGTCTGCAATCCCACCAAGAGTGGAGAAGGGTTCCTTTCTCCCCGCAGCCACGCCAGCATTTATCATTGGTTGATTTTGTGATCACGGCCATTCTTTGTGGAGTGAGATGAAATCTCAGTGTTGTTTTCATTTGCATCTCTCGAATGACCAGTGATATGGAACATTTCTTGTTTCTTGGCTGCTTTGACTTCTGCCTCTGAGAAGTGTCTGTTCATTTCAGATGCCCATTTTTGAATTGGGTCTTTAAACCTGGGGAGGCTGATCTGTTTGAGTTCTTTATGTATTGTCGATAATAGTCCTTTGATACACAGCTAGTAAAGATTTTTTTCCCATGTTGTTGGTTGTCTTCTAGCAGTGCCAGCTACTTCTTTTGCTATGCAGAAGCTTTTCAGTAGAATGAGATCCCATTTGTTGATTCTTTCTGTTAGTTCTTTTGCTAGAGAGGTTTGACTCATAAAGTCTCTGCCTAAGCCAATGTCTCCAAGAGTTTTACCTAGCCTGTTTTCCAGCAGGCTTATTGTTTCTGTTTTAATGTTTAAGTCTCGTATCCACTGTGAGTTTAGTTTTGTGCATGGTGAAAGAGATAGGTCTAGCTTTAGCTTTTGGCAGGCTAAAGCCCAGTTTTTCCAGTAACATTTGTTAAAGAGGCTGTCTTTCTTCCATTGGGGATGTTTGGCTCCTTTGTCAAAGATAAGGTGGCTTAGTGTATCTGGAGTTGTTTCTGGGTCTTCTAATCTATTCCACTGGTCCTCGGGTCTGTTACTTTGCCAGTACCATGCAGTTTTTATCACAGC
>PVIC010037248.1:0-18175 GCA_004025085.1 Thryonomys swinderianus
AACACTCTCTGCCTTTTTTTTTTTTCTTTTTGATACAGGGTCTCGCCTTGTAGTTCAGTCTGGCCCTGAGCTCACTATGGTGCCCAGGCAAGCCTCGAACTCAGCAATCCTCCTGTCTCTGCCTCCCGAGTGCTGGGATGACAGGCCTGAGCCACCACGCCAGGCACTGTGGTATGTAGTATTGATTGCTGGTGGGTGTGAGTCACCATGCCCAGCATTGTATGTGGTTACCGGGGATTGAACTCAGGACCTTGCGCTTGTGAGGCAGGCGCCGGAACCACTGAGCTAACCCTCCGGGCCAACACTCTCCACCTTTATAGAGACTCCCCTCTTACAGACTGTCCCTTGCTTACAAACCCTTGCAACCCCACCTCATTACAGCCCCTCCCTCTTCACAGCCCCTCCCTATTACAGACCCTTCCTTCTTATAGAGGGTCCCCATTGCTCCCCTCCGTCCTTACAGACTCACCCCATTGTTGCCCCTCCCCCTTACAGACCGTCCCCCTTAACTGTCCCGTACAGATCTTCATCCTTACTGTCTCTCTCCCCCACAGAGCCTCTCCCCCGTCATACCCTCCTCCCTTCTAGACCTCCCCCCTTTATACCCTCTCCCTTATCTCTCTTCCCTTATGCTTTACACCCTCACTGACCTTCCCCCTTAAATAGCCTCCCCTCTTTCCGAACTTGGTTCCTTTTGGATCCTACATCGTTACAGACCCTCCCCCATTACAGACTCTCCCTCACTGACTCTCCCACCTTCCAGATTGTGTAATTATCCTACTCACTTAGACATCTTTCCCCCTGCCTAACTCTCCCCCATTAGGGACCCTCGGCCCTTACATACCTTTACCCCTACAGTCTCAGCCTTCAGAATGCTGGGATTACAGATTTGGACCGCTCTGATCAGCACATACTTTTTTAAAAAATGTTTTAAGAGATATTTTCACTAATTTATTGAGACCATTGAAAAATATTGAAAACGACACTCTTGACAGAATAGATCAAAGACAATAGAGCATTTATCAACTAAATCCAAAAATAAAGAAACTCAAGCACAGGTTTTTGAATTTCAGACACTGGTACCCATATAGAGTGGAAAGATATAACTGAGAAGATGCGATTCAGAAGTGAAAGGAAGCTCATGTTCAGGATTGTTGAACAATAATAGAACAATAAAACACATTGGAAGGAAGCTGAGGAGAAAGAGACCAGGGCAGCCTTGGCGCAGCAGGAAGGCCCTCGCACAGACTTTCTAGGTAGGAGTGAACGGCGCCGAATGTACAGCCACAGGAGCTGAGCACTGTTCACGCCCACAGAGACGTCACTGAAGCTCTCGTCGATAGCCACCGCCCAGCCCTACTTCCAGAGGTCTGGAACTGAGGCTCCCTGCCACAGTGCTCGTGACTTCACCTGAAAACCCTAAAACAAATGTGACGTAGGCTCGTGTGCACGGTCATCTTGCGGCTCACGTCCAGATTCCTTGCTACGGAGACCCCCACGCTCCCAATGAAACCTTTCAGAAATCTATTCCCCCAGAAAGACGAAATGGTCCTTTGATGTAAAGGAGCCGTCCGTGCCTGCACTTCACGCCACCTGTGACAGGTGAAGGCAGCCTGAGAATCTGCTGAGACCAGCTCACACGAAAGTGCCTTCTTATTTATTGTTTGAAAGTCCTCCGCACTCCAAGGATCTGAGATAAATGCACATAATTAGATGACATACAGAAGATTTCCTGAGTGGAAAGATATGGGTTCAAGATTCCTTTTTTAAAACTGTATTTATTGGTACATTTTAAGAATACATTATGACCACATCATTCATTGAGAATTTGTACCTGTACGTGATAGATCTTGATTCTTATTTTTTCCCATTCCCCTCCCTCCCTACAACCCCCTGACCCTACTCACATGAGCTTTGTTGCTGTTTTTTTTTCTTTTCACCATCAGTTCTTTTCTTTCCCTTCTTTGCTTTTCCCTGCCCATCCCTTTGTTCTCCTTCTTTGAACATTCCCTTCCTATTTCACAACACCTATTAAACATGCTGGACCTTATTTACACCTTCAATTACTTTCTTTTTAAAAATTTTGTTGTATTGGTACATTTTATATGTACATTATGATCACCTTCCACATTGAGAATTGGTACCAGTACGTGACACGTCTTGACTCGACCTTCGGTGTCTCACACTAGAGAAACAATACAGTATTATTTCCACATGGGTATCCTATTGAAGTAGAAATTAAGTCTGTCTCCAGAAATGGTGGTGGCTGGCTGCAAGGGACCATCGATGATAGGGACACACCTGGAGCCAGTGTGGCTGAAGACATGCTGCCTTAGAATCAGTGATCTTGTTAGGGTTAGACACGTAGGCTCAGGTCCATCAGCCCACCGCTGAGGGCTTTGCACAAAGCTAGCTCCAAGGAACTCGAGCTATTTGCCTCAAATCACTATCTCACTGTTTATAGGTCGACAAGGATCATTTATAGTGAGGAACAGAGAGGAGGAGCCCAGGAAAATAATTTCCTGCTAAACCCTCAAGGCAGCTCATTCTCTGATTCTTAGACTTGGCTGTCTTTTTCTATATTTCTTTCACTGACACTTAAAACACACAAAGACATATCCTATGTGATATCATAGTTGATACAATTGGATATTTTTCAAAAAAGTTGTGGCTATTGGACTAAGATTTATTCCTGCTCATATTAACTAGCCAACCATTTACTATTGTATGTTTAATTTATAAATGTTGTATTTTACTATATGATACTATGATGAGTAATTTCATACTGAAAATATTTTGTACAACTCGTTAAATTTCTTGATTTTAAATTTCTGAATCACTGTGTAAGTCTTTTCTTGAAAGTCCTAAAATGGCTTTTCAGAAAGTTTGTATCAATAATGAGCAATTGAGAAATTTTGGCATCTAGTTCCATCATCACTCCTCTGAAACGGAGGAACAAGATATCGGATGATTTTATAAGCCACAATTATTCAAGATGAGTGTGTTGCATGTAACTATAGCCCCACCTACCCTGGACCCTGAGATGGAAGGCTCACTTGACCTAGTAGGTCGGAGACTAGCTTGTCAGCTTGACAAAATGGTGAGATCCTGTCTCAAAAAAAATCGAATTATTGCATATATTTGTGTACTATGATCTACCATTATAATAAAATAATATCTAATTTTTATTCTCAGTGCTTTGTAACTAAGATTGAACTAATACTCATGTGGTGATTTATGGGCATTTGCATTTACTCTATTCAAAAATTGCCTATACATTTTTTCTTTATTGTGATAAAATCATGTTAAAATGTTAATTATTTTAGAGTGTACAGGTCAGTACTGTTAAATCTATTATTGTGCAGCAAATCTCTGCAACAGTTTCTTCTTGCAAAAATGAAACTCTATATGCACTAAACAGAAATTCCACTGGACTCTACTCAGCCTTTGGTGGTCATATTTCTATTTTCATTTTGATTACTATTATTGTTTGTGTTTTGTTTTGAGATGAGGTTTCACTATAGTTCAGGCTGGCCTTGAACTCTATTATGTAACTCAGGATGCCCTGGAACTTGAAATCCTCCTGCTTCAGCCTAAGGGCTGTTTTTGTTTGTTTGTTTGTTTTTGAGACAGGGTCTCACTTTGTAGTTCAGGCTGGCTCTGAGCTCACTATTTAGCCCAGGCAAACCTGGAACTCAGCAATCCTCCTGCCTCTGCCTCCTGAGTGCTGGGATTATAGGTGTGAGCCACCATGCCCGGCACTGTGATATGTGGTATTGATGGCTGGTGGGCGTGAGTCTCCACGCCCAGCATTGCATGTGGTTACCGGGGACTGAACTCAGTACCTTGCATTTGCAAGGCAAGCACCAGAATCACTGAGCTAACCCTCTGGCCCCAAGGGCTAGGATTTTAAGGTGTGAACCATGACCAATTTTCTGCTATTTTTACTAATATATATATATTTCATATGAATTGAAACATTCAGATTGTCCTTTTAACACAATGTTCTCAAAGTTCATCTCTACTGTAGCTTGTGAGACTATTTCTTTCTTTTTAACATTATTACTTTAACTGTATATACTTATGAGATAATCAGGGTAATTAGTACATTTACCATCTTCAAACATTTATAATTTCATGATGGTAAAATCATTTGAAATCCTCTTTTAGTTATGCATAAGACACAATGCATTATTGGCTCTAGCACCCTACTGTGAACACCGGAAACTATTCCTCCTAACTATAATCTTTCACCAATTTCTGAACCGCCCTTACCTCCCTCTCATCTCTATCTCCTCTAGTTTTGGTAGCCATGGTGGCCTCTCAACTTCTAGGAAATCAGCTTATTAGACTTCACATACAACTGAGATCACCTGATAGCCCCTTTTTAATATTTTGATTTTCTCTATCATTTTTGTATTCTCAATTTTATGTTTTCACTGGAAATTTTATTATTTCTTTCCTTAGACTAGTTTTTATGTTAGTTTTCTCTGCTTTTTCTAATTCCTCGTAGTATAAAGTTATTTATTTGTTAGCCTCCTCTTACAAGGCGCTTACAGTTTCCATTGTTTTCTTTTTAGGGCTTCTTTCACTGATTCCTACTTTTTGCACGCTTTAGTCACTTACCTCTTCCCTGAGATACAGTTCTCAAGGCCTACAAATGAAAGAAGAAGAGGTTTGTTTTGGCTTACAGTTCCGAGATGTTCCAGTCCATCTCCTGGCTCCGCGGCAGAGCGGAAGCTGCTCACACAGGGAAGCAGAGAGGGAGGGAAGTGGGAAACAGAAGACATAAACACGTCCAGGCTAGGGCTTCAAAGACTCGCCTAGTCAGACCAGATCCTGGGGAGCAAATCCACTTATAATTAACACACACACACACACACACATAACCCCCACAACCTCCAGAAAGCTGCACCTATGAATGTATGAGACTGTGGAGGGACTTCTGGATGTAAAGCATACTGATGCATTTTCATTTTTCTCACAGTAGTCTCTAATTTCCTATTATAGCTTTTTAATTCACTAGTTAAGAGCATATTTTTTCAAAGTCCCTGTATTTGTAAATTTCCACTTTTATTCTGGTTATTTCAGGTTTCACTTCACTGTGATTAGAAAATATACATTAGATCATTATATGTTTTTGATCTTGTAAAATGTATTACAGTTTTTTATGGTCCAATACAGGATTTTTTTAAATAAATAATGTACCGTGTGTACTTGGTAAAATGGTGCTTTCTGTTATTTAGAGGCAAAATGGTCTGTATGTGTCCTTAGTAACATTTTAAACCTTCACTGTTGAAACTTTCAACTCTGATAACTATTTTTCTCCTCAGGACTTTCCTCTGTACACAAATACCTGTATCATGGCTCCTCTGAGCTATTTTAAACATTCAGGAAATATCTTAATCCAATTCAGTGTTAGATTACAGTGCACATTGTAAAATTTGATGATATTTGGTGGAATTGCATCCTGGCGAATGTCAATTTTCCCTGAGGGTTTTCATCTCTGCTGAATCATTTCCGTTTGCTCCACTGCTCATTCATAAGCACGCTGGCTGCAAAGCGTCGTGCCCTGGGGCTGATGAAGGGAAACATGCCTTTACAGAAGTTGAGAAAATAAAAGAGCTCCTTCCCATTATGGTTTTCAGGGTCCTGAGGGAACATTGAACCTGCAGTTGAGGTGTAATCCATGAAAGAGAGCAAAACTTTTCGAATTCAGCAGCTGAGGCAGAAGCCTTGTCGCTCCCAGAGCAGTGGCTGGCGCCTGAGGAAATGAAGGGCTCAGTGACAAAATGCGAATATGTTTCTTCTTTGAGTTGCAGAAACAGGTGTGTCTTTAACATTCCTTATGCACTGGAGGCCACTAAATTACATGTCATTAACTCCAGCTCCAGGTTGCTTCAGCTTTTATAAGCAGGGGACCCATAGTTTCTCCATCATCAATAGATTCATACCTAACAAATTTACATGATGAAGAATGAATTCTCCTAATGGCTCTCTTTATAGTTTTTTTTTTTAATTTCTAGCTTTTCCTTTTCTGTATGACTTCCTATTATGATGATCCTGAGGTATAGGTAGAATTGTCAGTCGAACTATTCTATCCAGAATGTGTATGTTCTGTTCCTAGAGCCCATATTTTTAGTCATGCTCAATAAAACTCAAACTACTGTAACTCTACTCTAAATGATTTCTAAAATCTACATGAGTGGCAAAAGCAAATAGAAAATAACCAATTTGTAATATGAGGTTGGAATCACATGTTTGGGGATCTTTCTGCACATTGTACCTATCTTATTTCAGGAAATTCTTCAGTCTTATTGAATTTTAAGTTTTCTTCTGTAAAATGCACATCATAAAATTAACTACACAGAATTCCTGTAAGTTTTTTAGTGAAAGCTATATAAAGCATATACAGTATGGTCTCAGAAAACTAGGCGCTTAGTGTTTGCTCCAGAATTTTTTTTCCCATTTTTTTCTTTATTAAGTTTATTGGAGCATTTTAGGTAGACAATTTAAATGCCATTTTCATGGTGTCTTAGTTTTTTCTCATTGCTGAGACAAAATACCTGACACTCATAACTTAATGGAGAAAAGGTTCATTTCATCTCACTGTATGTTGAGGTTTAAGTCCATAGTTGCCTGGCTTCAAGGCAGGGTAGCATGGCAGGCAGGAAGCAGCAAGCCTGCCCTCTTCTTTGTCTTTATTCCATCTAGGAGACAAGGCTGTAGGTTGGTGCCATGGACACCCAGTGGGGCTTTCTTCTTTAGTAATTCCATCACTCGCAACTCTGATAAGCCAATACATGTACAAATCCAGATGCCACATACCCATGATCCAGTATCGCACACTCATGATCCAGCTACCTGCCAAAACCTCCACTTATACAAACAGGAGACTTTAAAGGGACATCATAATAACAGTGAAATGGTTATAAATAAACATAAATTAGAATGAGCCTTCTCACATCTTTTTTTCTTTCTTTCTTTTTTTTTTTTTTTTGAGACAGGGTCTTGCTTTGTAGTTCAGGCTGGCCCTGAGCTTACTATGGAGCCCAGGCAAGCCTCGAACTCAGCAATCCTCCTGTCTCTGCCTCCCGAGTGCTGGGATTACAAGGGTAAGCCACCATGCCCGGATTTTTGTTTGTTTCTTTTTTTTTCACATCTTTTATTTGTAACAAACAGATATCCTTTACAAATAATGCACATACTGTGCCTATCAAGAAGCAGGTTTGTCTTCAGATGCTTTTAGAAAATGTAAATTGTTTAGGGTGAACCATATAAAGTTACCATAAATGGACAATTTTGCCCTTCACAGATGACACTTTTTATGGTGTAACTGTATACCATTTCATCTATTTTCAAAGTAATTTAAATTTTCCAGCTGTACATCCTACAGTGCTCCATTCTATACGATTTTTTTAAAATTTTACCTATATTAGTACATGTTTACAGTACTAATTTCATTATTAAAGTGCAATAAAATTTTCTATTATATATTTTTGGATTGATAGCTATAAAAGAATTATGTACAATTTATAGGCTTATGAATGTTGGAAGTGTGGATCATTCAAAAATGTATTTTGAAATTACATTTTCATTTTGGACCTCATTTATTTTTTTATTTTCTCATACTAGAGAAACAATACAGTATTTACATATATGTGATCTATTTATTTCAATTATAAATATGTCCACAAGGTACATCCATTTGAGAATACATGACTCAACTTTATCACATTTTATCACTGAGTAATACTCCATTTTATAAAATACCAGTCTTTCATTGATGGGCATTTGGGCTGTTTCCAAGATTTAGCT
Source organism: Thryonomys swinderianus (assembly GCA_004025085.1). Lineage (NCBI taxonomy): Eukaryota > Metazoa > Chordata > Mammalia > Rodentia > Thryonomyidae > Thryonomys > Thryonomys swinderianus. The sequence goes on from PVIC010037248.1 coordinate 7,819, forward strand.
ATTACAAACTGAGCTGCTATAAACATGGGTGCATATATGATGCTGTGGTATGGTTCTTTTAATCTTTCATGTATAGCTAGCAAGGGAATAGCAGGGTCAAATGGGACCGTGAATTCTAGTTTTTGTTTTTATTTAAATCTTTATTGATAGAGTATATATACACATCATGATCACATTCAATATTGGGAATTTGTACCAATATATGACATGATTTAGTTCTCATTTTCCCATTCCTTACTCACCCTTCAATCCCCCACTCCCCATATATATATATATATATATATATATATATATATATATATATATATATATATATATGTATGTATGTATGTATATATGTATATATATGTATATATATACATATATACATATATATATATGCATTGTTACTTTATTTTTATTATCACCATATTTGTTCTTTCCCCTCATTACTTACCCCAACGCTTTTCCCTTTGGATATTTTCTATTTCACAACATCTATCATATACTCTAGAACTCATTTACATCTTCAGTTTCTCATACTGGAGAAAAGAAAGATATTTACATTTCTGTGGCCTTTTAATTTCACTTATGAGCATGTCCTCAATGTATGACATTTTGAGTACAAAAGCCTCAAAACTTATCATTCTTTATAGTAGAGCAACACTCCATTGCATTAAAAAAACAATCTTTATCCAGTCTCCAGTTGATGGGCTTTTGAGTTGTTTTCAAGATTGGGCTATCACAAACTGAGCTGCTATGAACATGGGTGCCCAAATGTCTCTGTGATATGAATCTTTTAATTCTTTCATGTATAACCCTAGCAGGGGAACAGCAGGGTCAAATGGAACCTCTAATCCTAGTTTTTTGAGGAATCTCCACAATGCTCTCCATAGTGGTTGTACCAGACTACCTTCCCACAAAGAGTGGAGAAGGGTTCCTTTCTCCCCACAGACTCACCAACATTTGTTGCTGGTTAATTTTGAGATGGCAGCAATTCTTTCTGGAGTGAGATGGAATGTCAATGTTGTTTTCATCTGCATCTCTCCAAGACCAGTGATGTTGAACATTTCCTCATATATTTCTTAGTTGTTTTTACTGCTTTATCTGAAAACTGTTCATTTAAGATGCTCACTTTTGAGTTGGGTCTTTAAATTTGGAGAGGTTGACTTTTTAAAGCTATTTGTATATTCTAGGTAGTAGCCCTTTGTCTGAGAAACCGCTGGTAAAAATATTTTCCCAGGGCCGGAGGGTTAGCTCAGTGGTTCTGGCACCTGCCTCGCAAGCGCAAGGTCCCAAGTTCGATCCCCGGTAACCACATATAGTGCTGGGCGTGGAGACTCACGCCCACCAACAATCAACACCGCATACCACAATGCCAGGCGTGGTGGCTCACTCCTGTCATCCCAGCACTTGGGAGGCTGAGACAGGAGGATTGCTGAGTTCGCGGCAGCTTGCCTGGGCTACATAGTGAGCTCAGGGCCAGCCTGATCTACAAAGTGAGACCCTGTCTCAAAACAACAACAACAAAAACAACAACAACAAAAAATATTTTCCCAATTTGTTGGTTGTCTTCTGACTCTGCCAGTGATTTCTTTTGCTGGGCAGAAGCTTTTTAATAAAATGAGATCCCATTTTTTGATTCCTTCTGCTGGTTGTTATGTTATAGAGGTTTTGTTCATAAAGTCCTTTCCTAAGCCAATGATAGATATTGCAAAATAGAAAGAAAATTTTCAAAGGGAAAGTGGGTAGGGGAAAATAAAGACATGAAAGAAAAAATTAATAATAAAAAATGGAAACAATGTTGATGTATATAGTGGACTGGTAGTGGTAGGGTGGGCAGAGGAAAGGGAAAAATGAGAATAAAGACATGTAATGTACAGGTGCAAATTTTGAATGTTGAATTTGATCATAATGTACATGTAAAATGTACCAATTACTCAGTTTAAAAAATAAAATAAAATTCATTTTCAAAGTTTCACTGAGTCTTATGTTTCTTTGAGTCATATGTTGTTTGGACAATGTATTTTTTATTGGTATGTTTATGGTACATAATGATTACCTTCATCATGGGGCGTTGTAACATGTATATAAACACATATTTATATTTTCATAACTTTCCCTTTGCTTGCTTTCTTGCTTCCATCAGTTATTCATTCCTTTCCCTTTTGCAAAAGATGAATCTATTTCCTATTATCTATCTTTTGCTTTGCTTTTTAATTATTTACGCTTTGGATCTCTCATATAAGAGAAACTATGTGATATTTAAGCCTCTGTATCTGATTTATTTCAGTTAACATTATGGCCTCAAACTGTATCCATTTTCCTACAAATGACTTAAATTTATCTTTTTTTTTTTCTGAAAGACCAGTATTCCATTTTTTTCTTATTCATTGTTTTATTCATTTGTTATTCATTCATTTGTTACTCATTCATCTTTTCATGGACACAGGCTGCTTCCAAGATTTAACTACTTTGAATCTGTGCTGCTCCAAACATAGCTCTGTGTGTGTCACTGCCATATGATGACTTTCACTCTTTCTGGAAGACACCTAGACAGGGAATAACTGAGTTAGAAGAAATTTTTCATGTTTTGAGCAATGTCTGTAATGATTTCCATAGTGGTTGTGCTCCTGTAACAATGAAGAAATGCTCCATTTTTCCATTGAGATCTCACCAGCATTTTCAAACATTGTTTAAACATATACATTTCATCAGTTAGAAATCTATCAAGACTGAATTTATAACATTTTAATCAACAGAATGGGAGTTTTTAAAGATTTATAATTCCTTGTAAGTCAGGAAATATGACATAATTTTGTGTATTCCTTTTCTCACACAAAAGTGGATTCTCACAAAAGTGAATTCCTTAGTTTTTTTTCTCCACAGTACATATGTAAAAGCAATTTTTCTATGAATGAGGAATATCCGTGATGTTTTATTTTGACCTTCCTAGATACATACTGTTTTCATATGATCTCAGGTAAACAGAAACACCTTTCAAGAGGTAAGAGTCTCTCCTCTCTATATAGTACCTTTTTCCACAGATAGTTATTTCCTTATCACATAACTGTAAAAGTTCCCTGTTGATGACAGATGTTGATGAATTTCTGGCCCACTTCCAGCAGGGACATGATGCTCTGAATTCATTCTCTCCTCTCCATGTTCACTTTTCAAACATTTCCTAAATAATTAAAAGTATCTACCTTTCTTTCCTCTCCAACTAGAACAGTCATTTTCTATGACAGGTTAGAGAATTTTAAATTTGGAATCTTGAGGAAAGTTTGACTTACGGAGGACAAACAATAGAAACTAAGCTATACTGGGAATCCCTGAAATATTACCAGAAACCTTTACTGTAGGCTCCAGCTACCTTCTCAGTGTACGTCAAAAGCCTGAGAAAAAAACCCCAAAAGACAGAATTAAGAGTGACAGAAAGTAAGGGAGCAGGATGACCAATGTTTTAGGGAAAGGTACTGGTTGGTCTAAGCCATTTACTTTTATTAATAATCAATTGCAGTAAAGGTGAATTACATGGAAGGTCAATACTATGAATGAGGATATGCAGTTGTGCAGTTTTTATGGAAATTAATGTAAGCAAGTCTCATAAGAGGCAAAACAAAACATTCTCATATTAGGAACAGAATTGACAAAATAGGGCTCGAGATTTAGCTCAGTGGTTCTGGTGCCAGCCTTGCAATGCAAGGTCCTGAGTTCAATCCCTGGTAACCACATACAGTTCTGGGCGTGGTGACTCACACCCACCAGCAATCAATACCACATACCACAATGCTGGGCGTGGTGGCTCACGCCTGTAATCCCAGCACTCAGGAGGTAGAGACAGGAGGATTGCTGAGTTCAAGGCTTGCCTGGGTTACATAGTGAGTCGAGGGCCAGCCTGAACTACAAAGCAAGACCCTGTCTCAAAAAAAAAGAATTGACAAAATATATGTGTGTAATTAGAATATTGTCCTTCTAGTAAGAAGGTTTTGGTCGTGGGAACAGAATTTGGGGGCAAGTTATTCTGATCTCAGTATATAGGTTTCAGTCAGACTCACTTTGATAAATAAACCAGTTGTGGCATCAACTCTTCACAGCCTGCACTGTTCACACCCTGTTTTGTGCATAATCAATATTGTGGTCCTCTGCAATAAAGTGGTAGATTCAGTGAGAAGTTGGCCATTGCTATTAATTTAATACAAAGATATATTTATCATAATTCCCTCTACTACTGCATATTGTTTATATATTTTATTAACTTTAATATGAAATTATAAGAGTGCTCCAGTCATACCAGTTTCACAAAGTAAAATCTGAAGCTTAACATCCTATGCAACCAAATATGTGTGGGAATTTTTTTTTTTTCTTTTTGAGACAGGGTCTCGCTTTGTAGTTCAGGCTGGCCTTGAGCTCACTATGGTGCCCAGGCAAACCGCGGCAAACTCCGCAATCCTCCCGTCTCTGCCTCCCAAGTGCTGGGATTACAGGCGTGAGCCACCACGTCCGGCATTGTGGTATGTGGTGTTGATTGTTGGTGGGCGTGTCTCCACGCCCAGCATTATATGTGGCTACCGGGGATCGAACTCAGGACCTTGCACTTGCGAGGCAGGCGCCGGAACCAATGAGCTAACCCTCTGGCCCAGTGTGGGAATATTTTTGATATTATTGATGTGCTTATTACCTGAACTATGATAATGGCTTTGTGAGGAGATATATATCAAATGATGGATTTAAAAACTATTTGTCTTCTTTCAATTGTACTTTATTAAAAATATAACACCCAAAAGAATGATACACAACTTGACAAAGATAGCATGGACAGAAAACAGTGCTTCTACTTTCCTATCTCTGAAAGTTAAAGATTTCCCAGAAATTCCTTGTGGGAACCAGAGGAATGGAACGTAACTAGAACCTTTCATTAGATTCTAGTCTCCTGTGAGTCGACGGCACAGGGCGAAATAATAATTAATAAGTAGGCAGAAATGAGGTTCACAGAGGCTAAATTTGGGCCTGATCCATCTACTCTGGGTAGCAAAAGACCCCAGGCCCCAGCTCACCACACCTTTTATTCAGCACCTCTTGAGTAACAGAATGTAACAGCCCTGTGGGCAGGGCAGACACCTCCCATAGTCCTAGAGACATTATGCAGATGAAGATCCCGCTGGGCAGGGCAGACACTGGCAATGGAGTAGTTCAGCCTTGAAGCATCACAGCATGTGGGATTACCAGAGTCTTTGTTGTTAGCAGAGGTGAAGGCGAGTTGAGTCCAGAGTCCCTCTGCACCGGGAATGTCTGATCAATTTTGACCTTCCGATTATTTCTCCCAAAACATGTTGCCAACAATTCCTGAAGCAGAGAACTGGGAAAAGACGTCCTAACCTAGCTATAATGAAGCGACATGGGAAGAAAAAGAAGATACACATGCAGTTTTGTTTGCCTTAGGAAGTTTGCGATGCTTTCCCCATGTATAGATGAACACAATGAAAAGTTAAGCCCAAAGTCAATCAATCAATTATAACTCAGATAGCTGAGGTTCATTTGCTCTGTGACATATTCTTGACAGTGGAAATATTGACAACATTGGCAGGTTCACATATTCCCAAAGGGAAAATTCTATGCCATAGCCACAAGCCACTTCTCTATTTAGAAGGCAGCCATTAGCCAATGGAGATTGGAATGGCTATTGGCCTTTGGGGAACAGAGTAGAAACTCAAAAATAATAAAATGTAATTTATGGCCATTCCATTCCCTGCGGTGGCGGAGGACTGAGGCCTGCCCACTGGCCCGCTCTACCCCAGAGCTCTGCAGTGAGGAGTCAGGTATGGACTCAGGGCACCATCACCACCATGGAGGATTGAGGCCTGCCGGCAGGCCCCAACCTCACCACAAAGCTGCATTGTGAAGACCCAGGACCTAGAGGAGCGGGAGCCATTTTCTGCATCCTTCCACACTACAGTCATGACAAGAGACCAAGCAAGATTTAAAAAAAAAAAAAAAAGGAATCTAGCTTCTATTTTGCCATCTGCTCCTAGATCCCTCTATTCACCTCTTGTCCCCACACCCTCTCCTATCTTCCTGTCAGAAGCAATACCCAGAAGTAAAAGACTCTTAGGCTGCCCTATTTCTTCTCCTGTACTATTATAAGAAGGTGTGCAAAGTCTCCAACGGTCTTTCAGCATACAGTTGGTACTCTTTTATATATGCCATTTTATCCTCTATTACCCGCTAGCATATATGAGGTTCTAGAGTATAGGTGATCTTCATAAATCTGCTAACCCTATTTCACTCTCCTTCGGTCCCTATACTTCCCTGATCCCCCAGTGACTTTCTTATCCCCAAGGGGTTTGGGGGGGTACATTAATGATCTACATGTTGTATACATATTGCTGATTAATTCTAAATTTTGGCATAGGGACATAGAGGTAACACATAAGTTCAAAGTCTTCAGAATAGAATATAACAAAACTTTTCATTTTATTTACTGTGTTTAATATTGATATTGGCACTGATAGTATTATGGTAACAAACATGATGTGATTGTTCTGCTCAAATACTTCCCATGATGTGTCAGAACTGAGAACTCTCAAGGGTCATTACAGATTCAAGGAGGGCCCCCCCCAGGAAAGTGCCACATCCAAAAGGCCCCAGATAATAGAAAGAAAGAGACCTGCAACAAACATTGCCCTGTCATCAGGCAAAGAATAGCATTAGTTATTAACGAAAGAGTAGAAATGAGAAAATATACAAAAAAATCAGACACAAAGATCACCACCACAGGGAAATTCAGAGAAAAGGGAAATAGGGCAAACTGAAACTCAACACCAGGACTCTTGGAGATGATAACTAAAGCAGATCTAGTAAAATGGAAATCAGAATTCATCTCTGTGATCAAAACAGAGATTCTGTCCAGAGTGAAAGACATCATTAAAGAAGAGATTAACAAAATGATAGAATGCAAGATAGCAGAATCAATGGAACCTTTTAAGCAGCTTCAAGCAGAGCTCCAGGGAGTGACAAAGGAGAACAAAAGCTTGCAAAGTAGGATAAAGGAAGCAGAGAACCGAATCTCAGACCTAGAGGACAGCATAGCAGCCAACGAGCAGGCAAGATATAATCTATGGAAAAGAGCAAGGGACCATGAGAAATCAATACAACAGCTTCTAGATGACTCAAAGAAAAATAATGTAAGACTGATTGGGGTCACTGACGAAGCAAGAGACGGTGTAAAAGACATAAAAAAGCTATTGTCACAGATAAGAACAGAAAACTTCACAGGAAAAGAAATAGACATACAGATAAATGAGGCCTATAGGACTCCAAAACACCGTGACATAAAAATATCTACACCTAGACATATAATTATGAAGATTCCAGATGCACAACAAAAGAATGAAATACTGAAAGCAGTGAGAGAAAGGAAGAAAATCACCTACAAAGAGAAGCCCATTAGGATCAAAGCAGACTTTTCAACACAAACATTCAACTCAAGGAGACCCTGGAGGGAAGTATTTCAAGCATTGCAGGAAAACAACCTCCAACCTAGACTGTTGTATCCTGCAAAACTATCTTTCAGAATACCCGGGGAAAATAAGATACTTCCACCATAAAGAACACCTGAAAAACTTCACAAATACGAAACCTGCATTCCAAAACATTCTAAAGAACATCTTGGAAAAAAAACACAAAAAATTCAATACCCATGAGACCCAGGAGAGTGAATTCACTGGGGCAAACAAGAAACTTAATAGAAAAGGGGAAAAGCAAGGAAGAAAAGAACCAAGAAGAGGGAAACATGGCAGCTCTGAATATGTCCATATCAGTCATAACCATTAATTTCAATGGACTCAAAGGGCCAACTAAAAGACACAGACTAGCAGATTGGATCAAGAAGTAAGATCCTACAATCTGCTGCATACAGGAAACACACCTAAGACCATAGTGCCTTGAAACTGGAGCTGAACAGCAGAAGAAATTCCAAGATCCTCACAAATACATGGAAATCGAACAACACTCTGTTAACCAACCAATGGGCCACAAAAGAAATTAAAGAAGAAATTAAACAGTTTATACAACTAAACAACAACCCCAGCACAACATACAGAAATTTATGGGACACAATGAAAGCAGTTCTGCAAGGGAAATTCATAGCAGTGAATGCCTACACTCGGAAAATAGAGCAAACTGAAATAAACAATCTAATGATGAACCTCAGACAACTGGAAAAGAAGGAGCAAAACAAACCCAAAGCACATACTAGACCGGAAATTATAAGGATCAGAGTAGAAATTAATGCAATGGAGACAAAGAGAACAATACAAAGAATTAATGAATCAAAGAGTTGGTCCTTTAAAAGTATAAATGAGATCGACAAACCCTTAGCCAACCTTATCAAACAAAGGAAGGAAAGGGCTCAAATTCATACTATAAGGAATGAAAATGGGGAAAGCAGCCCATATCCAGAAGAAATCCAAAGGATAATAAACACATACTTTGAAAATCTATATTCCAAGAGGATGGAAAATTTGGAAGAAATGGATAGATTCCTAGATATATATGAACTTCCAAAGCTGAATGAAGTGGATATAAAAATATTAAGCAACCCATTATCAATCTGGGTAATTGAAAATGTAATTAAAAACCTACCAACAAAGAGAAGGTCCTGACAGCTTCACTGCTGAATTCTACAAAACTTTTAAAGAAGAGTTAATACCAGTACTTCCCAATTTCTTTAATGAAATCGAAAGGGAAGCAGTATTCCCCAAATCATTCCTTGAAGCAACCATCACCTTGATTCCAAAGGCTGGGAAAAATCCCACCAAAAAAGAAAACTACAGGCCAATCTCTCTAATGAACATTGATGCAAAAATCCTCAATAAGATACTGGTAAACAGAACACAGAGAGTTATCAAGAAAATCATACACCCTGATCAAGTTGGATTTATCCCAGGGATGCAAGGCTGGTTCAACATACATAAATCAATCAATGTAATACACTATATTAACAAACTCAAGGACAAAAAACATATGATGATCTCAATAGTCGCAGAAAAAGCACTTGACAAAATCCAATACCCATTTATGATAAAAACATTACAGATAATCAGATTCAATGGACTTTATCTCAATTTAATAAAAGCTATTTCTGAGAAACCAACCACCAGCATCATACTTAACGGGCATAAACTGAAACCTTTTATACTAATATCAGCAATGCGACAAGGATGCCCACTGTCACCACTCTTGATCAATATAGTGCTGGAAACATTAGCCATACCAATCAGGCAGGACAAAGATATAAAAGGAATAAAGATAGGAAAGGAAGAATTTAAACTGGCATTATTTGCTGATGATATGATACTCTATCTAGAAGATCCTAAAAATTCAACCAAAAGACTACTACACTTAATTACCAGATTTGGTAGTGTTGCTGGATACAGGGTTAATGCTCAAAAATCAACAGCCTTTGTCTACACAAACAACAGACTCACTGAAAGTGAAATTGGGGAGTCAATCCCTTTCACAGTAGCACCCAGAAGAATGAAATATCTAGAAACCAACCTAAAAAAGGAAGTGAAAGACCTCTACTCTGAAAACTATAGGACTGTGAAAAACGAAATAGAAAAGGAGATCAGAAAGAGGAAAGATATCCCTTGTTCCTGGGTAGGGGAACCAACATTGTCAAAATGGCTATACTCCCACAATTACTATACAGATTCAGTGCAATTCCAATTGAAATTCCAACGCTATACTTCATAGAGCTAGAGAAAATAATACAAAAATTCATCTGGAACCTCAAGAAACCTAGAATAGCAAAAGCGATTCTAAGCAACCATGACATGGCAGGGGGTAATACAATCCCCAATTTAAAACTACTATAAAGCCACTGTGATAAAAACTGCATGGTACTGGCAAAGTAACAGACCTGAGGGCAAGTGCTATAGATTAGAAGATCCACAAACAACCCTGGAAACACTAAGCCACCTTATCTTTGACAAAGAAGCCAAACATCCTCAATGGAGGAAAGACAGCCTCTTTAACAAATGGTGCTGGAAAAACTCGGCTTCAACCTGCCAAAAGCTAAAGCTAGACCTGTCTCTTTCACCATACATAAAACTAAACTCACAATGGATATGAGATTTAAACATTAAAACAGAAACAATAAGCCTGCTGCAAAAGAGATTAGGTAAAACTCTTGGAGACATTGGCTTAGGCAGAGACTTTATGAATAAAACCTCTATAGCACAAGAACTAGCAGAAAGAATCAACAAATGGGATCTCATCCTACTGAAAAGCTTCTGCACAGCAAAAGAAGTCACTGGCACTGCTAAAAGACAACCAACAACATGGGAAAAAATCTTTACTAGCTGTTTATCAGACA
>PVIC010037249.1:0-18175 GCA_004025085.1 Thryonomys swinderianus
TCTAAAGACAAAAAATCTTATTTCTGCTTTGTATTTTGAGTATGCATTCTGTATGAACAATTTTTGTGTCACTTATCTGTTGTGTGAAGCATATGAACTTTACAAAAGATTGTATACTGAAATGGGTAAGCTGTTCAAAGAAAGTCATTCCAGGATGGCTTTTATGGCAAAAATGAGGATGCAATATTTTCAATGATTTGTTAATACAATAGGATTTCCTTATGGCAAGTGGTTGGTTAAAATTGATTATCTTATATCATTTTCTGAAGGATGCATAAGTTCCATTTATGATTTTCAAGGCAATTATAACAAACCATCTAAATCTAATTTATATTAAAATCAAGTTGTTTCACTTTTATCATCTATCATGTCTTTTGTGGGAATTCTGAGACATAGTTTCCATTTTATTTCATTTATTTTTAGTAAGTTATCCTTTTTATCATCCCTTCAGCAAATTGAGAGTGTTAGCACATAGTTTAGCATGACTCTGAGTTACTACTAACACTGTAGTTATGATTGACCTTGTTGTAGGATGTAGGAACAAATATTCATTTTTCTGTAGATCAGTGCAGGCATCATAGATGCTAGAAGTTGAGCCAATGAATTTAGCTGGTGTAATTTCTAAAATGCTCGTGCAGGAAGCCTCATAGATGAAGTTCTTAATCCTATGGAAAACATTGAGGCTGGTAGCAGAGATCTGCCCATGGATCTCTGTGGTTCTGCAATAGGTGTCTGCAGTCCAGGACATCAGGGCAAATGTTTTTTTTTTCTCAATCAAATTGTCATAAATTGCATGACTTGGGTGAATCTCCTTCTAGTATACAGCTTGGACACAGCTGGTACTTCTGGAGTTGCAGCCGTAGTATGAAGATCAGTCATATCATTTTCTTGATACTCAGAGTGAGCTAAATTTTTAGATTAGAAACTTATGAATGTACAAATAATGAAGAAAGATCAGCAAGCTGAGACGTATTTTTCTATGTGCTTTACTAGGTACCAACATTTTTTTTATTTACAAGAACATACCAAATTATAGACTAGGAACAAGTAGAAGGAAAAATGATTAGGAAGATTGTCTTTCCCTGAGCTGTAGAAAAGCTCTATATTTTTTCACTATAACTACCTATTTTGAAATCAGAAGGTAAATTGCTCATTGTCTTTGGATTGTACAATAACAAATCAAAATATGGATATCTGACATATGGAAATTGACAGTATTTACAGATGTAGCTCTATAATAAGTCAAGTAATAACATTAATGTTATCATCTTAGCCATCTTATCCCTTCCTTTCAGTTAACTTAAGTTCGCACTTAACACTTTAACTCTTCTATAGGGTTTCACTCACTTCCAAGAGGGACTATTGTATCTGATTTTCTATTTTACTAATTATTATAGTTTCACTAATGAAAATGAGTTTTGAGTGCTTGCTTCAGCTGCACATATACTAAAAATGAAAATGAGTTTGGGGATGAAAGATCCTCCTCCCATTAACAATTGCTTTCACTCATTATACAGCCTATTCCTGCCCAAAAATATCACAGCCTCAGGCTCATAGCATGTCTGCTGTATGTGGATAAACAAGGAGTAGATCTTCACTAGAATTTGGTTATCTTTGTAGGGTTGTCATAGATACAGGTCTTTTCCCTAATCCAAAGTCTTCAGTATGATCCCCTTTCCCACATCCCCAGCCCCCCCCTCAAGTGCAGTCATGTCTGGTCTAAAAGGAAACAAGAACTCTATGTGCTGATTCCTAGATAACCAGTGTAAATTCACTCTAATCACCGAGGATCTCACACTGACTATGGCTTCTGTCTAACAGGCTTCAGAGGAGTTTTGTTGTTGTTTACTTCAATGAGGACTCTGTTTATGTCATTCCACACTCTACATTATGTTCCAGGTCAGCTCTCATGAAACAAGTTATTACTGTTGGATGTGGACATCCTCTCTAAAAAAAAAAAATCCCTAATAAAAATCCAGAATCCAATGGATTATTGGATTGTCCTTTAACTTTCTACTTCCCATTTCTTTTCTTGTGGATTTATAATGTAGCCAAGAGATTACCCAAAGACATAACATTAGCCGATGATTTTGTCAAACAGTCCACAAAGTAAGTATAGTAAGTTCCACCATATCTTAAGTGACAAAAAGGAATTAATTTTGATCTTCTCACCTTATGTCTAGTATAGCAGATGACGATATTGGGCAGGGGTAGCATGTGACCTGTTGGGACCAGAGTAAAGATCACTAAGACCAGTCTCCATCCTACAAATGCCCTCTGACTCTACTAGACTGGCATGTTCCCAAAGTAGTGTCTGTAGAAACTTGTAATCTGTTTTTTGTTTTGTTTTGTTGTTGATGTTTTCGTTTGGGAGAGGGACTGGCTACCTTCCAAGACTCTTCTGCCTCTCTCAGTTCTTTATAGTATGGTGCCGCCTCAGGGTCTCTGCTTCAACCCGCATTAGTCACAATTCACCCTCTGATAAGACATCGCCTCCAGCCCTGCAGAAGTAGGTATCTTGGCTTTTCTCAGACACTGAAAGTTTTCTCATTCTTGTCTTCACAAGGTAGAGATGGAAACACTGTCTCAAAACCTGAGCTTCAAGCACCTCCTGCCTACACATGCTTCAGCACAAAGTTTATAGCGATGAAGTCAGATAAGAACAAGTAAACTCCCAAGTGATTCTTTCCTAAGCACATAAACTGTCGTCTAGATGGAAATCTCTCTTTTAATGTCAGTCTGTGACAGAGAAAATGCTGCTCCCCCAGACAGCCCGATCCTACTCACCGGAACTTGTGGATACATGAGCTTCCCTGAAAGGGGGAATTAAGGTTCCAGAGGAAAGAAAATCTCCTGGTAAGAAGACTTGGTCCTGTACTACCAGAGTGGGCTTCATGTCAGTGCTAAAAGCTGACTGGAGATGGAGATGGAGATAACAGAATGGTCACTGTCAAGGGAAAGTGGAACAACACAAGATGGACACAGAAATTCAGACTGATGCTGGCCTGCAAGACAGAGGAAGAGGCCCATGTGTCACAGTGTGGGTGGGTTGTATTATAAAAGCAGGAAAGGGAAGTGGAACGACTTCTCATGAGGCCTACGGAAAGGAATGCAGCCCCAGCAGCATCCAGAGTGTCTTAAACCCAGCAAGATCTATGTCAGACTTGTGCACAAAGAAATATTATGTAATAAATTTGTGTTATGAGAGGTTCTTACAACACTAAGTTCATGGAAGTTTGTTACAATGGAAACAAAAAACACTACTTCCTACCTATCTGTTTTTCCACTTTCTTTTCTAAGTCCCCAGACTCTCAAATGAGGAAATTCAAATTCACAGATCTGATTCTTTCCAAGCACTGCCATCATCTGTCTTTTCTTCACAGCCCCCGCCCAGGCAGAAAAGGTGGACTTTTCCTGTTACTGTATTATCACGTCTTGCTTCTAAGACATGAGAAAGTGTGAGCCTGTGATCATAAACAAAAAGACCAGAAAGTGATCAACTAAGCCTAGGGAAATGTACACCAAAGAAGGAATAAAATTTATGAAGTCAACTCTTTAAGGCTGTCATGCTATCACATATCCATTGTAAGTTTTTTCCCACCTTAAGGGGTCCTGGAAAAAAGTGTTAAGAGAAGAAATTCAGTGTTCATGGTTGTTTTCAAAATATACTCCTCATTGAATACAGAATCTCCTGTAATATTTTTCCCATGGAGTGGCTGTTAAATTAACACAATTGTTCTAAATGAACTCAACAAAGAAAAACATATAGGATACAACTCTACTGCAAATCAGTAGTATTTTTCTTGAAATGATAATGGGGTAAATGTGACAGAGATATATATATATCAACATTACCAATTGCATAAGAATAGTCAGGCTGCATGGAACACTTTTAAAAAATGAAAAAAACTTTGTTACGGGGCTGCACTGGAGTGAGATGTAGACAGTAACATTTTTGGAGATGCTACAATCACAGGGAGTAAATACCTGGATTTGAGCCTGTACCACAGAAAGCCCAGCATAGCTGGATCAAGAGGAAACAAGATTTAAGACTCTCAAACTCAGATTGTGGCCACACTGGACCTGGGTAATAGAACTCAACAATTTGTTACTTCTTCTTCTTTAAAAAAGGAAAAATTGTAACACATAAATGCATAAATCTTTTTCTTTATTAAACATATCCACAAGGCCATATTTAACAGTCAATGGGGCAAAGATTATATACTTACACAATGGCCCCACAAAGCATACATAGTTAAATAAGGAAAAATATATATTTAATTATAGGTTGATCTTTCTTTTTATGTAGATTTCAGTCTTAGAAAGTAATATATTCAGGAACAAGTTACTTGACGATACCAACAAATGAAATGACAGAAGTTTTAAAAGAACTCAGAGCTTTCCTAAGTACATAGTATTGAAACACTAAAATTTTAAGCATTTCAATTGATAAATTTTGATAATTTTTAATGACTGCAACAAAAATATGCTACTCTTCAATAGTACCCTGACCTCATAGAAGTATTTTTTTTCAAATGGTTTAATAGGCTATGGTTTGTCCTATTTGGTCTAAGAACATTCTTTCAGTTTATATATTGGTTGGTTACTTATACATATCTACTGAAGTGAAGGCTTGAAAAATACTTTGCTCACAAAGGCACAAAGATATTTTAAAGACAAGATTTACACACATTGCTTATTCCATTAAAATAATATAAATTTAAGAGAATTTTAAAATGTATATATGGAAATACAAACATTTATTTTTGTTACAGAGACTTAGCAATTTGCTGATTTAAGCTTCATTTTTGAATGTAGATTTAAAACAATACGTAATTGAGATCTTCCCTTAAAATCACTATCAACTACTTTGGTGGTCATAATAATTACTAAAATATGCAAATATAATCTAAATCTCCACTGTTTTTTTTGTTTTTTTTTTTGAGACAGGGTCTCGCTTTGTGGTTCAGGCTGGCCCTCAGCTCACTATGTAGCCTAGGCAAGCCTCGAACTCAGCAATCCCCCTGTCTCTGCCTCCCGTGTGCTGGGATTACAGGTGTGAGCCACCACGCCCGGCACTGTGGTATGTGGTATTGATTGCTGGTGGGCGTGAGTCACCACGCCCAGCATTCTATGTGGTCACCGGGGATCGAACTCAGTACCTTGCACTTGCAAGGCAGGCGCCGGAACCACTGAGCTAAATCTCCACTCTTTATTTAACAAGACATAAACTTTTCGTCATATGCAAAATATACAAACTCTGCTATGTGCTGAAAACAGGAACAGACGGTCTTACTATATAGTTAAAGTTGGCATCGAATCCCCTATAGAGCTGAGGCTGGTCTTGAATTCACGATGATCCTCCTGCTCAGCCTCCCAAGGGCTGGGCTTATATGGAGTATTTTAAAAGAAAGGAAGTAAGACTCTCAAAAGCTTCTCTGAAAAATATTTATTTCTTCATCGTTTTTCTCAGTGCATTTAAAACTTCTTTGTTTCTTAAGCTATACACAAATGGGTTTAGCAGGGGAATTACAATGGTGTAGAAGAGTGAATAAATTTTATCTGTGTACTTATCTGGACCAGAGCCTGGACGCACATACATGACAAACAGAGTACCATAGAACAAAGAGACAGAGAGCAGGTGGGCACTGCATGTGGAGAAGGCTTTGCTTCTGCCCTTCTCAGACTTCATTTTCAGCATTGCAACAAGGACCCGAGTATAAGAGAATATAATACTCATAAAAGTAATGCCTTGTATAAAAGCAGAAAAAATAAAAACTACTAATGCATTAATAGATGGATCGGTGCAAGAAATTGTGTAGAGTGGCAAAATTTCACAGTAGAAATGATCTATTACATTTGACTTACAGAAAGTTAATCTAAATAATAACCCTACATGAATTATAGGATGTAGAAATCCAATTGCATATGACACACTTATCAGCCAAGTGCAGAATCTATTAGACATCACCACTAGGTAGAGCAGAGGGTTACAGATGGCTACATAGCGGTCATAAGCCATCACTACCAGGAGGAAACATTCTGTGGTCGCACTAAAACCAAAAAAATAATATTGGACCATGCATTCAAAGAGGGATATCATTTGGCCTCTGCATAAAATATTCACAAGCATCCTGGGGGTCACTGAGGAGGAAGTACATGCATCAGCAAATGCTAAACTGCTGAGGAAAAAGTACATGGGAATGTGAAGATGAGGGTATTTCCAAATGAGAAAAATTAATCCAAAATTGCCCACCATAGTAGTTACATAAATCAACAAGAACACCAAGAACAGCGGGATCTGCAGCCTGGGATGATCTGTTATCCCACTGAGAAAAAACTCAGTCACAAGTGTCTGGTTTGCCTCCATTACATCCAGATAAATAAACTGTTCACTGCAATGAAAGAATAGGAATAGAAGAATTACCAATATTCACGTGAAACAACATTGGATTATAACTTAATATTCCTCTATTTCCATTGCTCCTTAATAGATATAAAGGTGTGCTGTTCCTGTTTTCTAAAACATCCTTAAACTATGAATTACTGTATGAATAATTCTGATATAAGAATTTTTTAAATATTAATGAAGAGGACATGGATATCAAATTGCAATATTCTTGTTGCTATAACTTGTCATTCAGAATCAGGATCATATATATAAGGTGGAGGAATAGAAAAACACTAGCGACACAGATAGAGAGATATTTTATACAGAATTAAAAATGAAAGATTAACACTATATTGTATTCAAATCTTTTAAAGCTAGACTGGATCACATTCCAGTCTTTTTCAATTTCTCAGAAACTGTTCTATATCTTTCATACTGAATAAAAATGGGCTATTTCTTTGAAATTAATGACATACATCATTCTTTCCTCTTAAGATATTAATAAGACTAATTTAAAATTTTGTTAATTTGTATCCCATAATGATATTATGGTAGATTATAAATTGATCAAAAATATCCTAATTTTCTGATAAACTTTTAAAATTTTTCTTCATTAAATGATATGGGAACAGATTCATAATCATATAATATAGTATATATATATATAGTGTGTATATACTATATAATTATATAGTATATCTTAAATTAGAACACTGTTAGTCTTAGTTTGGTCGCACATAGAACCAGTAACTGAATCATTATGGCCAGCACAATAAAAAAGCTCTATTTTATGAGTGCATATGAAGAATACATGTAACAATTCTCATTAAACACTCAAATGTAGGGGGCTGGGATTTAGCTCAGGTAGTACCGCGTCTACCTTGGAGTTCAATCCCCAGTATTGCAAACAAAAACAAAACAAAAAAATACAAATGTAGAAAATTGTTCCGTAGCTAACAACTTCTTTTTAATATTTTGACTACACTTATCCAAAAGAAATTTTAGCTATGTGTCTTCTCATATTCTTTAAGTATTGAAACATTTTCAAAGTCAAAGTGAAATGTCATTACAAAACACAAGACAGAAGAAAAATGACTGATTTTAAGTATCTTGATCCAATTTAGAAACAAAATTATGAATTCAGTTTATATAGGAAACAAAAGAGAAAGGGTAAAAAATTAGTAGGCATAATTAACATAAAATAGACCATGAAAGGAAAAATGCTAAGTGAAAAAAATGCTCCTGTGACTTTTGTGGCCCTGCGAAGTACCATCCTGAACAGATGGGATGTTCCATGCGGGCACGCTTACAGAAAGAGAGGGCTGGAAAACTTGGGCGTGGAGATGCACACCTATAATCTGAGTTCGCTGGGATGCCAAGGTAGAAGGCACAATTTCAAACCCAGCCTGGGTAGCTAAGTCATACAGGGACGCCATGACTCAAAATTTAAAAACAAAATATAGCTAGGTATGTAGTCCACTGTAAAAGCCTTCGTTTATCCTTTAAGTATCTAAATCTTGCCTTGTGCTCTAAAGTGGGAGATGCCCATTTAAAAATCTCAGGCTCACGTACTTAACCACTGATGGAATATTTACAAGTCTTATTGACAGCTTCCAGGTTCTTAGGGCAAGATCAGTCAAGTGGGCATCATACCAATACACATTTTTCCTTTAACTATATAATTTAGTTGAAGATCTTCTCTGCAAAGTGAAAGCAAAAGAGCAAACAGTATGAAAAATTGAAGAAACGTAACATTTGTGAAAAATGTAGTTCTTCAAACAATAAAATGTGTAAAAACAACAACAACAACTAGAAATTACATACAGCAAAGCACCTAGGCCTTTTCTCCTTAAATAGGTAAAGCATTCTGTGGAAGAGCTCTTTATTAGGAACAGAAAATGAGAAAATTTGTCTCAAGTATTTTTCTGAGATGCTAAAATGCATAATGGCTGGTGGTGTTTGCCTAATCATAATCATGGACATGTGTACTGCATCAAGTGCCCAGTACCAGATTCTGTCAGCTGCGAACACAATAATGAAATACTCTGCAACTGAACTCTTTCTGTACATTTCCAGGAGTACTATGTGAAACAGAACCAGATGAAAAAGAAAGCACAGATTCACAAAGAGGTCCTTTATCCCTATGACCTTCAATAAGTGGAGAATCTTCCTGACCATAGGATGTTTCTGAGATGCAGGATGAATTTTAATTTTTAATGACACATAAAATGTTGGCTTTATAATTCATTGCCTTGACAAAGGATGTGTTAACCAAACAAAATGTTACCAAATTTCAGAACCTTTGAGGCTCAGGTTCCACCTTTGAATTAATAGGTGATGGTGCCTAAACTAGTTATCAAATCTTATTTTAAGGTTTTCACTGCAGTCTACTGTCTTTTCCAGGGTGCATTTCTTCAGGACTGTTAGTAAAATGTTTGTTTAGTTTTTCAAGT
This sequence comes from Thryonomys swinderianus, assembly GCA_004025085.1. Classification (NCBI taxonomy): domain Eukaryota; kingdom Metazoa; phylum Chordata; class Mammalia; order Rodentia; family Thryonomyidae; genus Thryonomys; species Thryonomys swinderianus. The sequence goes on from PVIC010037249.1 coordinate 8,845, forward strand.
TCAAGACTACTTTCTATTCCATTTGGTAGGTAAGTCTTGTGAAAAATACTTTTTCACATATTTTGATAGTTCATGAGAAATCCTTGGTACTGAAATAAGCATCACAGAATTATGACAGTGAAATAAAAGAATATGTCCTCACCCAATTCCTGTAAGATGTAATAGATGCCATAAGTTTCAAATATTCATGAACTCTTAACGGGCATGAACAAACGTAACAAAGATAGCTGTATTTCCATGTTTTCTTTCAAATACCATTTGAGAATGATTTTGAGTTCTTCAAATTTTGTGAATTTTGTGCAGTTAATACAGAAACTCCTGTTTGTGAAGTTAATATGGAAACTCCCTCAATGCCACCAAAAGATTCCCTGTAGGATGAAGCTGATCCATTGGGCATTATGCCCTGATCAACAAATTACTCTGACAACCTATTATAATGAATACATTATATTCTTTTTCTTCTTTTGAAAACAAAATAATCAAAATGCATATTACACTCAGTTTCATCAAATGCATTAGATCAAATGACTTGCCATCCAAATTTAACTCAATAAATAAGAAACATTATTGCATAGGAAAAATATTTTGAGTAAATACATATGTAGAATATATAAATATGTATACAAGTTATCTTTGTGACAATAATGAAAATTCCCTCAGCAAATGGTTACTTTAAATCTAAATTCTAAACACCATGTTTTACATATGAAAGTAATATAATTTATGTGATTCATTCAAATCAAATGCCTATGGAACATACTTTTAATAATATGTAGGAAAAACAAATTATTAATCACTGATGAATGTTTTTACTTCCTGGATTATACATATTTTACATATTTACATAACTATATTTGTATATACTGTATTTATATACCTATTAAAAACTTATGATGCTACTACACATAATTTTTTTTTTGAGAGAGTCTCGCTTTGTAGTTCAGGCTGGCCCTGAGCTCACCATGTAGCCCAGGCAAGCCTTGAGCTCAGCAATCCTCCTGCCTCTGCCTCCCAAGTGCTGGGATTACAGTTGTGAGCCACCATGCCCGGCCACATAAATTATTTTTAACAATGATATATCACATATTTTCTTAAGTCATCCACTTGGAAATATAAGTGATTTGGATAAATAATTTTTATAAAAATATGATATCATAAAATCCTAGAACTGATTGTTTTTTTTTTTGTTTTTGAGACAGGGTCTTGGTTTGTAGTTCAGGCTGGCCCTGAACTCACTATATAGTCCAAGCTACCCTTTAATTCACAGCAGTCCTCCTGCCTCTGCCTCCAGAGTGCTGGGATTGCAGGCGTGACCCACCACACCCGGCATTGTGGTATGTTGTACCAGGGATCAAACTCAGGACCTTGTGCTTGCCAGGCATATGCCAGAACCAATGAGCTATATCCCTGTCTCTGGTAATAATTTTCTAAGTACGCTTATATTGTTAAGAATTTTTTTACCAATATGCCAAAAATAAATAACCTACCTATTATAGGTTATAAAATTTGAAACAACCCATTTTTCAAACTTAATACAAGAAAAAGAATTTAACTGTATATATGCATACACATAACACACACACATGTACATAATCATATTAATGTTATTTCAATTGACTTTGGGTTCTCTGTGTCTACATTCTTTTGGAAGGTATATGGATGAGAGTTCTGCTTTATAAAATGTTGCTGAAGAATGCATGGAGAATATAATACTCTAGTCTCCATATCACACCTAAAATAAGTAGAGATAAAATCACAGAGAAAAGCTGTATATTGACATACATACAATCATAGATCCATGGCAATTCTGACTAGCATGTTTAAAAAAAAGTTTTATTTTTACCTCTGGGCTTGACTGGGTAAAGAAGGAGACACTAATTTTGCAGACGTTCTGTGACCACAGAGACAGACCTATAGCCACCAGTTCTGTATAAACATAGGTAAACCCTTCATTTGCTAAATCTAAACTACCTTAAAGTAGTTTTCGCAAAGAATCAAGACTGATCTTGATAAAAATAATCTTGAAGCTAAAAGTATATAAAAGTGAGGTTTCTTTACACAAAAAGTTACTTCTTTGACGAGTCTGTTTTGCACCAAACAGTTCTTCAACTTCATTGGGAACTAAAAGAGAAATCACTTGAAGTTTTTACTAGACACTGAAATACACCAATAGAGAAGCTAGTGATGTTTGCAGTTATCACAATCAGAGCGCTACTGTCTCATCTCCCAAAGTACAAGATCTCCCTTATTTTACACCTGCCTGGAACATGTGTAAAATGGTGAACTGGCTCTTGTAAATATGATGGACTCTTCCTTTCTGTGTATTTTCAGGAATATTATCTGAAACAAGAACCAGATGAGGAGGAAGCACGGGCTTCTCTGAGAAGCTCCACGTCTCCATGATCCTCAGATGTTAGAAAATCTTTCTGGTGATGCAAGATTTCTCAAGAAAGGTTAGGATGAATTTTACTCTTTAATAAAATGTTCAGGAGACTTGTTTTAGAATCCACTACCCTAACAAAGGAAATGTTAACCAAAGTGTGACCAAATTCTAGAAGTTTCACATCTTGTTTTAAGGTTTTACATCTGTATTTCTTCGAATTTTCCAAGCTAACTCTCCTCCCACAGGTTAAGACCATTAGTCTTCTTTGACACTTAGTAGGAAACATAGAAAAGTTAACCGAAACTTTCACTTCACAAACATATATGTGTATATTGACCAGGATTCAAGGGAATCAAATTAAATGTATATTTAGCTTTTTAATACAGAAACATTCCTGTTCCACTTAGTAGATGAACCACCTAGAATTTTTTTTTACATTTTGACACGTTGTGAGAAACTCTTAGTACTGAAGTACAAGTTTACATGGGGAAGAAAAAGACAATAAATTGCAGCATTGTATTCTCACTAATTTTATAAGAAGGTGTACGAGTGTCACGGTTTTCATTTTTTATATATCCCTTAAGATACAAGAGCAAAAATACCACAATTGCTTCTCTCATTTTACTTTATTTCATAAATGTCATTTGAGGAAATGATATTTACTTATTTCTGTCTCCAACTCTAGCTTCAGGTTAGTACTGAAACTCCTTCTATGTTACCAGATGATTCCTGTAAGAAAAGGTCAGTTCCTCAGCCATGGCCCAAGGGGGGTATGTGCAAACTTAGGTTGTTCTCCAGGGGACTGATTTGTCATGAATCTGAGGCTTCTGTTGTTCCACGCTGTCTATAAATAATAAACTGATTTTATTTACGTTATAGCACGTTCCAGTGTTTTTCTTCACTATATTGGCACCCAATATACAGTAAAGCTGTTTCATAAGCCTCTGAAACACAGTAAAGTGCTTAATGTTTGGAAACATAAATTCTTGTTTATTCTTTTCAGTGAAACATTATATTCAATATATTGGGAGAAGAAAACTAAAGGAAACCATAATTTTATCAATGTCAACTGTTTTATTTAAACTACATATGAATTATAAAATTCACAAATCTTACATAATTATATCTACATAAGAAGAGTCATATATTTGTCTTATTTTTTAAGCACCTACTATATGTCAGGCACTATGCTACATTCTGTGGCTTCATTTATAATGTATAATGGACTCATAATTATTGGCAATTATTATAGATGTAATAGCCTTGCTAAATGGTCTCTAAGTAATTCATTGAAATTTCGTTTTTAAAAGTAATTTTTATGGCAGGTTTATTTCCAGCACATGTGTTGTAATAATATATTACATTTTATACATTCTTCAGCACTGTGACCTTCCCATTCTTCCATTTAAAATGGAGATTAATTGATCTCCCTTTAAATTTAATCTGACTTTACTGATTTTCTTTCCCAGTGGAATGTAGAAAAAGTCATTTTCTGGGACTTTGATTGTTAGGTCTTCCCCTGCCACACCCAGTTCTTGATACTAAAAACCAGTATCCTTACTGGGAGAAGTTCAGATTACATGCAGGGGCCACACACAAGAGCTCTAATCTAATCCCAAGTAGACTCAGTACACTGCAGCTAACTTGAGTTGCCAGCCAGGGGAGGAAGCCTTCTAAATATCCGGTCCCACAACACTTTCAGATGACAATGTGTGATTTCAATAGCATGCTATCCAGCTAAATCTACACACAGAAAACTGAGATGTAATAGTAAATTTTCCTTTCAAACACTAAATTTAGGAGTAACTTGTTAGTAAGGTGTAAATGGAACAACATTTAAAGTTGATGAGAAAGAAAGGAAAGGCAAGGAAGCCATAATCTATTAGAGTCAAGTTAATGATTTTATTTCTCTTTATTTAATAAACTAGTTATCTAGGAAGTGATACATTATTAGGGATCCAAGTATAAAATATATTAATCACTCCTGTTCTAAATAACCAGAAGTCAAAAGTCATTGTCAGGTTTTAATCTATTTTTATAGATTATTTAGAATCTTAGAGAGAAACAAAGGACATAAAACACTAGATATCAAAAGAGTCTGGAAATTCTTGTTCTTGAATAATGTTTTAAATTGTGCAGGGTACAGTGTGCCTTTCTCCATCATCTTTAAGAATGTTAAAAATTGGGCCTGAGGGTCAGCTCAGTGGTTCCGGCGCCTGCCTCGCAAGCGCAAGGTCCTGAGTTCGATCCGCGGTAACCACATATAATTCTGGGCGTGGAGACACGCCCACCAACAATCAACACGGCATCCCACAATGCCGGACGTGGTGGCTCACGCCTGTCATCCCAGCACTCGGGAGGCAGGGACAGGAGGATTGCTGAGTTCGCAGCGGCTTGCCTGGGCACCATAGTGAGCTCAGGGCCAGCCTGAACTACAAAGAGAGACCCTGTCTCAAAAAAAAAAATAAGAGTGTTAAAAATTGACCTAGCCATGTAGCTCAGGAGTTAGAGTGCTTACCTAACATGCACAAGGCCCTGGTTCAATTGCCCTTAATGAAAAATATAAGGAATGATAAGTTTGAGTCATTTATACTCAAATAGATGTACCTTCAGGACATACTCATAAGTGAAATAAATAGGTCACAGATCTGTAAATATCATAGCTTTTCCCTGGTATGAGAAATTGAAGATGTAAATGAGTTCTAGAATACATAATAGATATTGTGAAATAGAAAATATTGAAAGGGAAATGGGGTGAAGGGGTAAGTAACAAGGGGAAGAAAAAATATGATGGTAATAAAAAAGGGAAACAAAGTTTATGTGTATAGGGGCAGGGAGTGGGGGGCAGGGAAAATGAGAATTAAGTTGTATCACATACTGGTACAAATTCTCAATATTGTGTGTGATCATGATGTGTATATATAATGTACCAATAAAGATTCAAATTTTAAAATATATATATTAATATCAACATATCAAAAAATAATTTGACTAGCAAAAGAATAATACCTATGTGAATGATTGAAATTCCTAAAATATACATCATAACATTATATTTTAAAAATAAAGAGAAGAGAAATAAATTTATGTGAATGCAAACTATTATGGACAGAGATTAAGGAACAAAATTATGAGACTGTCATAAAGATATTTTAAGGAATATATCTTAAGAGGGATATTGGTAGATGTACAATGCATTGTACAAAGAATCATACAGCAAATGGAAATCAGATTCAATCTTTGGCTTTTTCTGTGTTATCCTTGGAATAAAAAAATCATATAAGCTGAATATATTCATGAGAGGATAATTTTGGCCATCAGCAAAATCAAATTATTTTAAAGGAAACTAGTTGTTAATATATGTTATTTCATCCTGATGTTGCTCCCTGTTTTATCAATAAACTCCTATAGTATATACTCTTTTGTATAGCTTACTTTATAGAATACTTTTTGAGATTCATAAGTTTTATATCTACCATTAGTTTTAATCAATATACCATTGTGTAATAGCTATTTTAATAAACATTACAATTTATTCATTCTCCTATTCACGGACCTTTAGATTGTTTTCTGTGTTTTTTTTATTGTGGGTGGATGTAGGAGTGAATCTTTCAGTGGACTAATACACTCATTTCATAAAGTTCTACTTTATAATACAATTGCCATTTCATAAAGCTTAGTGTGTACAACTACCTTATTTGACAGGTGGAATCTATCTTTTCTTAACATCTGTTCTAAGTAATAGAAGCACTTTCAATAATTATCACATTAAAAATGACAGTCTTGATCAAAAAAGAGTGCAAACAATAAAAGATATTGACTGGGGTATTTTATATTGTGCAAGTAAAAATAGTATAAAGCAGGTCCTTGCTGCCCAGAGCATCATGGATCAAGCCCAAGCTCAGCTTTTTCTCGAAGCCTCATTTCTGCCTACTTTGCTGTGTGTGTTGTACTCACAGGAACTTAATGCAAAGGTTCTACTTGCATTCCCTTCCTCCGTGTCCACATTTGGTGCCCAACGTGGACTTAACTCAGATCTACAGGTTAATTTGCCTGTGAGACAACCGCAAAGTAAAAGGGACAGCGCACAGATCTCCCAGGTGATTCCAGACACGGACGAGGAGCGCTGGTGGTTAAGTGTGTTCAGCTGGGAGCAATCTTCTTCATTTGCTGAGTTGAGAACACGGATCAATCCCTGTCATCAGATCAGTGTAACTTTGCCAAATTGCTTAAGTTGCTGTTAAAGCGAGTGGTGTAACTACTACCAAAAACAGATGTGATAAAATTGTTAAAAGACATTCAAATATACATCCCATCTTTTCCCAAGGAGGGGACAATTAACTTAGTAACATGGGAACACGTAGGAACCGTTCTTCGTGAAGCCAGGCAAAGATTAACCACTTGGGCCTTAGTCTACTCTGCTCTCAAACTCTCTCATCCACTCAGGAGCCTGTGGCTACCCCTCCCCCCACTTGCCCCTCTGGCCATGCTTCCCGTGTTTGGCTCCTTACCCAATTGCTTTCATCTTATTACAGCTTCAGACCCACCATAACAACAGACTGTTTCAGCCCCATCTATGACTTGGGGGAGAGGTTTCACTTGTGTGCTGACAGATACCAAATAAAACCTTGTGGCTGCCCTCTCATAACGTGTGACCATGAGAACTATCAACATATCTGAGAACATAAAAAAGCACATCTGCTGACAATAAGGAGCCAGCCACACCCGAGTAATCCATCTCACCTGTGATAACCCACAACTCCACTGCTAAGTGCAGGACCAAGACATCACCTCCAGAGGGAAAGCAAGCCTAGAATCGTGAGTTGAAATATATATGAGCTTTTCTGGGAAGAGTAACTTAACAATGTTCCACATGGGTACAAAGTGCTTCTATTTCTCCTGATTCTAACCATAAGGGATCTCTGTTAATTGACCTATATAAAGTTTTTATTGTTGTTGTTGCCGTTTTGAGACAGGGTCTCACTTTATAGTTCAGGCTGGCTCTGACCTCACTATGTAGCCCAGGATTACTTGAACTCAGTAATCCTCCTGCCTCTGCCTCCCAAATGTTGGGATTATTGGCTTTACCCACTACACCCAGCCTAGTATTGTTGTATGTAGATACCAAGGGTTGAACTCAGGACCTTGCACTTGCTAGTCAGGCCTCAGAACCACTGAGGTGACTGGTCTTAAGTACAATTACAAGCTTAAAATTATGCAAGTGATAGTATAACTCACTTTGGCCAAATACATTTGAGTACACTCTAATTTTATAGATTGTCTCATATGTTTGTCTTTGTCCAGTCATACAATTTGTCGAATTTTTTTTTTTTTTTGGAGCTTGAAGTATTTTTTTCATTTTAAGATTTTTCTTCCTAAAAGATACCCACCTATAATTAAATCAACTTTAAGATAAATGTTATTAAAGGTTTGTCTGTCTTTCCATAGGTTGCTAGCTGATCTGAGTAATGCTCAGATTTATTTTACAAAAGTACTGTATGTTTTCCCTTAATTGCAACAATCCAAACAAGTATTACCAGCGACAGATGGCATATTTATTGCCACAATCAAGGTTTTCCAAATTATAAAAATAAAAATTCTTACCTTTTAAACAAAAAACCCTTAATGTTGGGGAGGCTGCTAAATAGGACTCCCCTTGGTGAGCAGAGGAGCGGCTGCCCGAGACATAATGATGCTGGTATTTGCTCATTAATGGCTCCACCAATATTTTCACAACCTTATGGGAGACACATCCCTATAAATATTGTCTCATTGTTACTGCAGATTTGTTGCATTGCTCATAATCAAAGGTTTAAGCTCTAAAAAATGTTGTAAAAGTTTTATATTGGTCAAATTCTAAAAATATTATTATATGTTTATATTGATCATCTTCAAAAGATTAATTTCTTTAGGATAAACAAAAAAGTGCTATTAAAAAGATGACTTTGGTGGTGGAGAATTGAGTAATCAAGGGTAAAGAAGAAAAGGTGATGGTATTAAAAAAAGGGAAACAAAGCTTATGTGTTTAGGGAGTGAAGGATTGTGGGGTGGGTAGAGGAACAGGAAAAAATGAGAATTAAATTGTGTCATATACTGGTATAAATCCCCAATATTAAGTGTGATCATGATGTGTATATACAATGTTCCAATGAGGATTAAAAAATTTTTTTAAAAGATGTGTCTGTTACCAAACTACATTGAAAGATATAAGGTTTTATGTAGCTATGACACTTGTTATTGCTACTTTTCTGGTATACAAAATGTATTTATGCTCCATAATTGTACAGGTCTTCAAACATTATGTATGATATTCACTTTTTGATTCAGACATCTGCCTTCTAGTTTTGAAGGGTAAATACATCTAACAATGGTTATTTTAAGTAAAGACACTTAAGTACATCATAAGGATAATGTCACAATTGTCATACCAAGATATTATGTATAATTCTTTAGTTAAAGGCCTTTCCTATAAATATTAGACAGTGACTCAACCACTAAAGCAACCATAATTGACAACTGTAATAGCCTCCTGTGTTTTCATTCCTAAGTGCTTTATATGCAGGTAGATTTATAATAATTATGCTCACTATTCCTATTGTGTATGCTAATATTACTGATTTTCTTTCCTGGGTATTTAAAAACTAAAGTCTAGAGACCAGAACTGAAAAGGTAACTAGGCTAAAAAGGCAGCCAATACTTTGGCCCTGGCTTTCCAAGGTCAACTACAACTACTAAAAATATAGGATATGGGGCCGGAGGGTTAGCTCAGTGGTTCCTGCGCCTGCCTCGCAAGCGCAAGGTCCTGAGTTCAATCCCCGGTAACCACATATAATGCTGGGCGTGGAGACACGCCCACCAACAGTCAACACCGCATACCACAATGCCGGACGTGGTGGCTCACGCCTGTCATCCCAGCACTCGGGAGGCAGAGACAGGAGGATTGCTGAG
>PVIC010037250.1:0-18182 GCA_004025085.1 Thryonomys swinderianus
GTGATTAGGCAGGATCAATATTTAAACTCACCTGAAAGCCGACCCACTGATGGCAGGAGAAGCTACTGGGATGCCTGCTGATCCTGAGGCTGACTTGGAAGGCTGGGCTGGGCCTAGCACTGTCTGACAGGAGAAAGGAGGACCGCTTCTCCTCTCCTTCCTTCTGTCTCCTCCCTCCCTCCTTTCCTCTGAGCATCAGGGATGGCCTCCTTTCTCCTGGCACCAACATAGCTGGCCAGGCCTGCTAATCCTCCAGAGCTCCTGCTCTGGGCCCCCATGTATCCAGGTTGTGATGGTCAGTTTGTCTGTCTGCCTCTCAGTGCTCCTGGAGCAGAGATAGGTCAACCTAAGGCCTGCAGGGGGAAGTCTGGCAGGAATGTTTGTTGAATGAGTAAATGATGGCAAATTGGTGACTGGCAAGTGAAGGGTGAGGCCCAGTGGCTCCAGGGAAGAGGCACCTGGCAGTGAACAAGCTGGCATGACCTAACAGGACTGGGTCAGTGTGTCAGCCTGAGCACAGAGAAAGGATCGCAGAATGTGGGGTGGCCTGTGTGAGGAGTCTGAGGTATGGGCAAAGGATTACTGATGGGTCAGTCCAAGGAAGGCTGGGGAAGGTCTGGGGTGCCACACGTGCCTAACATGTGAGGCCTGAGTGCCAGCTCCAGTGTAGCAGAGAAAAAGCCAGAGGAACATGCTACAGCAGGGACCTGCCCTGTGCCCCATCGATTCTGCAGGGCACAGAGGAGGTCACTGGGAAGAGGAATTAGCTTTTGTTCTACGGACCTCCCTTATCTTCCCGAGTTCTTGGGTCTCCTCAAGAACTCCATTATCATCAGTCTGGGAATCCACCGCTATCACAGAAAGGAGCCAAGAAGTCAGCAGGGGACAAGAAAGCTCCCAGACAGATACTGTCCCCAAACTTCCCTATTGGCCTCCTCTTCCCCCGAGGGTGCCTTTTATCCTCCAGAAAAGTAACTTATTTTCCAGTAAGGGACTTTCTTCTCCTCCCCTGCCTTGTAAACCTTAATTCTAATCATATTCTTTTTTTTTTTTTTTTTTTTTTTTTTTTTTTTTTTTTTTTTTTTTTTTTTTTTTTTTTTTTTTTTTTTTTTTTTTTTTTTTTTTTTTTTTTTTTTTTTTTTTTTTTTTTTGCTTTTTGAGACAGGGTCTCCCTTTGTAGTTCAGGCTGGCCCTGAGCTCACTATGGTGCCCAGGCAAGCCGCTGCAAACTCAGCAATCCTCTTGTCTCTGCCTCTCTAATCATATTCTTGAGTCACGTTTTTATGTGAACTCCCACATCCCTATTAGGGTAAAAAGCCATCCTTTCTCTTCCTAATCTGCCTTTGTCATTTTAATTGGCATAAGAGGGGACAGGGACAGTTTTCCTGCCGGAATCTCACCCAGCTTCTGGAGGCCGCCCACCTGGTGGGGAGCCAGGTTCTGACTGTGGCTGTGGGCTCCGGGACCTCGTTGCGGCTATGGGGCTGTGGGGCTGTGGGTGTGGAGCAGGAGCCGGGTTAGGGCGCTGGCCCTGGCTGAGAAGGAGGCCAGAGGCCAGGTGGGAGGGGTGTGTGCCTTCGGGACGGCCAGACACCTCGATCCCTACAGTGACCACCTGTGTCCCTGGGGCCCACGGAAGGGCGCACCTCCACCAGCACTGCTCCCATTGCCTCCCTGGGGCTCGTAGCTAAGGAAGCCCTCAGCTAGAACCCAGCCCTGACCACCAGGTCACGAAACAGCATGCTCCCCACAACTGTGCTCTCTCTGCTGGCCCTGGCCCCCTCCAGGGGCTGCTCACCCTGTCTCCAGCTTCTGTGAGCCGTCTGCCTCCTCAGTCGCCCATGCCCAGGAAGCCTGCACGGCTTCCCTTGTTCATACCACCCTGCTCTTCTTTGTCCCTTGGCCCTTTGGGGACCAAGCTGATGAAGGAGGCCTGGCTCAGATGCCCCTGGCTGTTGGCTTTTTCATCTCCTGAATCTCCGGACCTTTTCTTCTTCTAAAGGGAACTGGTAAGCCCTACTTTGGACAAGCACTGTGGAATAAATACAGCAATATCATAGAAGAACAGGTAGATACTGGAAGGTGGGCGGCTGCTCTGGTAGGCGCCTGTAACCCTACATTATGCGAGGCTAAGGCAAGAGGAGGGGAGGTTTGAGCCCTCGGTGAGGCCCTGTCAAGAAATTTGGCGAGACCCTGTCAAGAAATAAACAATAAAAATGAGTTGGGGGACATAGGTCAGTGAGCAGGGCCTGGGTGCCATTCCTAGTGCTAAGAGCAGCAACATCATACTCAAGACAGCGGAGGTGTTCTCCCCTGGAGCCTCTGTCACAGTCCAGAAAACTGCTGCAGAGAGGGGCCTTTGGAACTGACCAGAGGAGGTCCTCACTGTCCTCACTCCCAGTGGGGTCTCCCCCTCACTGAGACAGGGGCACCTCCCCAGCTTTGTCTGACCCTTGGCTGGCTTTGTCCCCTGATTCCCCATGGGAGGGATCTCTATGTTTTGGAATAAATCTGACCCCAGGAGAGGGGCACGAGGCACCGGGCAGCACGTGCTCTAAGTAGTATTTTGGGTACTGTTTTATTTGTTGCTAGTGACTCCAGAATGAAGCATGGGTGTGTAGATTAACTAAACTGGTGGCAAAGTGTTCCAAACAAATGACATTAAAAACTCTTGAGGCTCTAAAACAATTCCACCTTGATGGTCATTGTTAGGAAGAGATACAGGTAGGAAACAGCCCAGAAATAGTGGAAGAGTCTTGTGCTATGGCCATTGGAGGTTGGCATCCATGGGCAGAGGTGCCAGGATCCGCATGGGCACCAAAGTCCACAGGTGCTTGGGCCTCTGTGGAAAAGGGTGCTGCATCTGCATGCCCCCACCTCCTCCTCTCCTCTCATCCCCAGAGGGCTTGTAACACTGAACCAAGTTCAGGTTCTGTGTCCATACTCTTCAGGGACAATGGCAGATACACAGCCTCCCCCCGACCCAATCTCAGGCCAGTGTGAGCAGCCAGGACTGCGTTCTGGGCCATCATTCAAGGGCGCCGTTCCTTCCGCTGTATAGTTCTGACATTTAGGGGGCCTCTAGTGTCCACTGTCCTCTTTGCTTCTTCCAGATGGAGGAAGGGACGAGAGATGAGAGGAGGTTCCCGTGCCCAGGACTGGGGTGGAGCAGTGCTGTCACTGCCCCTCCGTGATGTCAGGCAGGGGACACCACAGGGACCCGCCAGCAGCACAGGGTGTGGACAGTACAGTCTAGTTGCCGCTCCAGCATTCTCTGCCTGAAAGGCAGAAAGGCTGAAATGGCATGAAAGGAGGGAAGGAAGGCAGAGAGAGGAAAAAGGAAAGCAGAAGAAAGCCTTTCCTGGGAGAAGAAGGGCTGAATTACATAAGTACACTGTTCAGAACAGGGAGAGAATGAGAAGGGAGAGCAAAGGGGGTGGGGAGGAAGGAAGGAAAGAGAGAAAGAAAGGAGGGGCAGAGGAAGGAAAAAGAAAGCAGAGAGAAGGAAAGAAAGGAAGAGAAAGAGAAGGAAAAGAAAGAAAGGAAGGAAGAGTGAGGCGTGGGCTGAGGTGGAGGGTTTTGCTGGAGGTTCACTGTCCGTGCTGTTAGATCCACTCTTCCTGCAGGCGCTGCAGTCCAGGGCGCTGCTGGCGACCTCTTCCTTTGTAGCTGCTGGGGGGGATGGAGAGTCAAGGGGGGCGGCGATCATGGCCTCCTGCTTCCTTCAGAATCTTCACATGAACTTACTTGCCTGGCAAACCTGAGTGTGTACTTTAAGAAAAAAGTGCACTGTTGTTGTAAAGACAAAAGGACCTGCAGGTTTTCAAACCCCCTGGCCAAGTGTTTGAAGGCAAAACAGGCAAGGACTGGCTGGCGCACAGAGGCCCGCTGTCAGGCAGGGCTGAGGGCGCCCAGCCTTCTCCAATCTGGAAAGTCTGTGGACCTGAGTACAGAGCCTGGGTGGGAGGACACCGGTCCTGTGTGACACTGCTTCTGGTGGGACTGAGGCCTAAGTCAAGGCACTCGGTCCTAGAGAGGCACGGCTGCAAGGGACCTGGAAGCCCTGTAGGCCTACATACTCCACACCCACTTCTCCAAAATTTTCCCCACAGGAAACAGGCCCTAGAAGCACATTCAGCATCCATGGTTCAACGAGGAGAGGCTGAGGCAGGAGGGTCTCGGGTTTGAGCTCACCCTGGACAACCTAGCACCTTAGTGAGATCCTGCCTCAAAATAAAAAGGGCTGCTGGGAAGTGAAACTCAGTGGAAAAATGTTTTCAAGAGGCCTGGGGTTCTATCTCCAGTATTGTAAAAACCTTACAAAATAGAGAACAAACCCTGGCACTTTTCCTTTCCCCTCTCTGCTTTCCTTCCCTCCTTCCACTGGCATGTGGCACGGCCGCAGACTTCTGAAAGGACTAACAAGGAATCTGAGCTGGTCCAGACTGTCCTGGCATTGTTATTGTTGGTGTTTCTGGGGAAACTGAGGTCCACAGGCAAGAAGCAAAACAACTAAGGGTCACAAGTGATGTGGTGGCTCATCCACTCTGCAGAGGAACCCAGCTGCCCGTGGCCTGAGGTGTGCATGGAGCTTTCTCTGCACTTCACTCCCCACACCCACCGAGTCCCCAACTCTGGATGCCCACGGAGTGTCTCACAGTTTTGTGTGTTAATAAATGGTGTGAGGGTGTGAAAGGAGGGGTGGGTAAAGAGCTGTGTTAAGAAGTGCACAGGGTGAAATCTGGGAGCCTCAATTCCAGGAAGTGGCTTAGTGTTTTGCTGGTAAAGGGGTGGCTGGGGCCAGAGCAGCCAGAGCTCAGCCGGCACTCGCCATGTGAATGTCACTGAGGTTCTGGTCGCAGCAACTGACAACTGCACAGGAGGAAGGGCTGTCAGGACAGGGAGGGAAGGGACGAGAGACGAGACGCAGTGAGGCCTGCTGAGCAAGCCCCCAAAGATGGTGTCTAAGGATGCCAAGGGGACGTCTGGAGCAAGGGCACGACCCTCAGTACCTGAATGTCACCAGAGTGGGCTGAGCTGTCCGAGTTCCAGGGCAACAGTGGGGCCTTCTTCTGGACCGGGTGGTGACTCCGTGGGTGTTCGCTTTGTGGTAAGTCACTGAGCTGTGCGTCTGTTTTGTATGCATGTTACGCTGTACAATAAGGTAGGCTGACAAAAGAAGAAATGCAGTCAATGAAATGGGCCATTCTGTAAGAGGAGGACCTGCCCTGGGGTGTAACCAGCACCGTGGCGGTTCTGGGGATCCAGGTACCTCTGGCTTCTCCTCTTCTTCCCCACTCATCTCCCTTCCAGTTCTTCCCACAGCTGGCTGTGGCAGCAGCAGTGCTGTGTGCGGGTCCATGTTCCTAGCACCTGCAGGAGCGAGATGTGGCGCCTTCGCGGGAGCCCCGCCTGTCTCCGCCTCACACAGTGAGCCACTGTGCCAGCGAAGGCCACTTCTTCATGGTCCTCTTCACGGATGCTGCTCTGCCTGAGAGGCTGCAAAATGGGGAGAGTCCCTTGAGCATGGGAGGGAGCAGAGGGGGACATCTGCCTTCCTTGCTTCCTGTGCCAACGTGCAGGAGCCAAGGCCCAGCTGCCACCTGTGAAATCCGCACCCGGGCCTGCTGAGGACTTGGGCAAGATCCACCCGTGTGCTCTACTATGAGCCCTGGGTCCTGTGGCCACCTAATAAGGAGTCACACCTGCTTCCTGAGGTGTGTGGGAGGCACACGGTACTCACCTGCGTGACAGGCCTCAGTGTGTGCCTCCTTCCCTACCACCTTCTGTTCCCGCAACGCCATGGTGTCACACCCCACCAAACAGCACTGCCTTTTGGCTTCTGCCATGGGGCACCCTCGCCAGCTGCTGCAGGAGCCCCGGGACCTCTCCCACACCAGGTGTTTGGACATACAGCACTGTCCTCAGCTGTCACCACCCAGTCTCAGTTGCTCCCGCCCTGGCCCAGGGCTGGACACACCAGGAGAGCTGTGGTGGCCTCAGCAAAGGAACCTCGAGAGTGGGAGCTGCTGTGAGGACAGGGGCTTGCGCAGAGGACACAGAGTCCCAGGTCTGTTCCAGTGTGGCCTCTTCAAGAGGGTGAGCGATTCTGTCACCTTGCACCAAAGTCTGCGGTGTCACTGTGAAAGACTTATCTGGTATTCACCCTGCTCCTGGCCTACGCTGCCTAGCATCCTTGGACCTGGGGCTGGAAATATGCAGTACCCCTGCAGCCCAGCGGTAGCGACTTGTCCAGAAGGTGCAAGGCCCTGTTCTAGCCTTGGTGCCGCCGAAGGAAAATGAAACATCCTCGGGATCCCGAAGGCGAGGTGTCTTTGGTACACTCCTGAGGTACTTATCGTAGTCACCCTTGGTGGCTTCAGGAGGGGTTGGGCGCTGGCAAGACCACAGCAGGATTAGAGGGCTGGGGTTTCAGCCCTAACCTTCGAACTCTGGGGAGTGAGGTGGGGCTGAAGGTGAGGCTCCACCATGGGCCTCCTTGCTAATTCTGTAGTGCTCTGCATGTGCCTGTCCTCAGGGCCTATGCATTTGCTGCTCTGGCCAGGAAGATCTTCCTCCCTCTCCAGCCTGTTCCCTCCATGCCGCATAGGCAGGCCTGGCCCTGCACACTGCCATGACAGCGGGGTTCCTGGGAACGCTCCCCGAAGGTACTGAGCAGAGACAGCACCACCTCCCCAGAGCTCCCTCCACCCTCACTCTCTCTCTGTGCCTGACTTGTTCTGAGTCCTAATGCCACAGCAGACCGGGAACATCACAGGCCCCACGGATGAGGCCTTTGTCTCATGCACTGTGGTGTTTCCCGCACTGGAACAGAGCCAGACGGGAAGGTGCTTGGTGGAGGGACAGATGACAAGGCTGGACCGCTCCTCAGTTTCCTTCGTCCCGCAATTCCTGCCTTCTGCCTCAGGTCGACAAAGAAGTCCAGAAGGCTATGCGCCCTCCTGGTCTGTCCCTCTGGCCCTGTTCCCTCTGATCTCTGGAGAGAGCTATGGGACTCTGAGAGGGCCTGGCAGCTCCTGGGAGAGGGACCAGTGGGTCAGCTAAGGAAGGGGGGGCATGGCCTCCGGCTCCAAACAGTGGCCCAAGTGCAGGGTCCCCGGGAGGAGCAGTGTGCATGTGGCCCCACGCCTCCTCCCTGGTGCCCTGTGGCCCCTGAGGCAGGGCCCCAGCTTCCTGCATGGAGCCTGGGCACAGAGCCAGAGAGAGCGGCCACTAGATAAGTTCTGTCCCCATCCTCTCAGGCCCCATGGGAAGCAGCCATGAGAACGGCGAAGGGACAGCAGGAAAAAGGAGGGACACACACCCCACCTCGGAGATGGGGTGCTTTCAGTATATGAGGCTAGAGTATGCGGTGGTCTTAAACTCATCACCCCACCCCATTTTCTGAAATTTTTGTTTTAAGAAGACCTGTCTTTTCATTCCTTCCCCCATGGCTTCCCTGTCTTGGTGTTGAGATTGAACATGGGGGCCCACAGTCTGCTGAGCTATACCTCAGCCCCTAGAAATAATTTCAAACTTACCCGAAAGTTTCAAAAGTAGCACAAAAAATTCCCAATATGATTCACTCAGATTGTCTAGAACATTAACATTTCACCATGTTTGCTTTTTCCCTTCCCCTCCCACCCTGTCCCTTAATCAGTTCTTTCAAGGAGGTTTCAGAGGAGTAGGGGAGAAACACAAGCCCTCTTCCCTCGCAGGTTCATGTTGCCTACAAACAAGGGCATTCTTCAAGGCAGCCATGTACGAGATCCCACCCACACTGGACAGCCACGGAGTCTATGCCTGAGGCCAGGCCTGGGTATCACGGGCAGCTGGGGAGAGGTGGCCAGGTTGTGCCCAGAGGGATCGGGGAGAGAAATTTGCAGAGTTGACAGCGCCCGTGGAAGAGGCCTGGGACTAAGTGCACGGTGAGCTTGACCGCAGCCCTGGGGAGCTATGCAGGCTGCCCAGAGGCTCAGGTGTGCCCTTCGGTCCGGCCCTTCGGGGCCTGCGTGCAGCCCCAGGCCGGAGCCGATGATCCCTGGTGGCCAAGGCCCTCAGTCTGGCAGAGAAGAGAGCTGCCCTGTTCCTTGAGAGGCTCAGAGAGAACAGAATGTTCCCAGCAGTCAGGGAACAGGGAGTGGAAGGGTAGAGAAGGGAGAGAAGAGTAATTGTGCACATGTGGCTGGCAGCAGCCTGCTCTGTTTTGTAACTCATGATGTGTCCGATGAGTCACCTCTTCTCCCGGGGCTGGTTCTCTGTGTCACCTCCTCACGTTGCGTGTCTCGTTCCAGCTACCTGGCACTGTCCCCACTCACCTTCCAATGTTCTGGGTGCACCTGGATGTGCGTGGATCATACCTGGTCTCACACAACCCACAGCTGGGTATGAGCTCAGGGAGGACTGGGTCTCCGTCCCTTCCTTGCAGGCTTTGCACGCAGCCGCTTCCAAGGCCTCCCTGAAGCCCAGCCTTGTCACTTGCTGGCCTCTAAGACCCTCAGCTTCCAGACATCTTCTCCCCATCAAGGGAGACCTTAGTTTCAGTGAGGACCTCGTGGGGCCTGGCTCACCTGGAAAGGCAAAGGAGAGCACTGTCCCTATTTGCTAGAGCCACGAGGGAAATGAACTGGTCAGGCAGCATGCAGCAGGCACACACGGCTGGGAAGCATCTGTGCCCAGATCACTGCCCAGAGCCCTGCTCAGAACCCGTACAGCTCAGGGAGCCCCCGAGTCGGAGCCAATGGTGCTCTGGGCAGGTTGGGCCTCTTCCTGCGGAGGGAGCTCCAGTGCACCCAGAGACCCTGCACGTAGAATTACAGAGGCTGAGGAGGAAGAGAGGCCAGGGCAGCCGCCAGAATGTGGGCTTGGGGAATTGAAGGGGGTGTGGACAAAAGTGGCCAGGCTGGCCATGCCAAGCCTTCTAACCTGAGTAGGGCCTAGGTGATACACAGGGTGTGGATATGGAGGCAGGGGGTGGGGCAGAAAGGGGGCCTTTTCTGCCCCACTGGGATCACTTGGCACTGGTCCATCCTCGTGTCTCTCACCCACCTCCCTTAGCAATTCAAAGGAGTCACAAATTGTTTGGTGCTGTTCTGGGGCCAAACCCTGTACCTGGCCCCCAGCCACCTCTCCTGGGCTTGACACCAGCTGCATGTCCCTGAAAGACAGAGGCCTTTGAGGACCAGGAGGCTGAAGGCTTTAGGTTGGTGGTGTTGCCCCCTGGTAGGGAGTAGAAAGTGCAACCCATGGTTTGTCAGGACTGAGTTGCTCTTGGGTAGGTGGTACAGAGGTTCTAAAGCCTCACAGCCCGGTGCCATTTGCTAGCTGGGTGGCTGAGGGCAGGTTGTAAACCTCTCTGTGCCTCCGTTTCCTCCTCTGTAAAGTAGACTGGCAGTGGTCCTTACCTCTGAGCAGTGCTGATTGACGTGAGGTCAAATGCACTAGCTCAGAAGAACTGCTCTGGCCAGCACAAGCAGGAGCCACTGGGCCCCCTCCCACGGGACCTCAGGGACCTGGCCTGATCCACTATCCAGCCACCTCCCTCACAGCATCCACCCTCCCCAGGGAGCTTTTGAAGGTTCTATTCACCACGGTGTCCTCCTTGCCCGAGTAGTTCTCCCCACCCTGCCGG
Source organism: Thryonomys swinderianus (assembly GCA_004025085.1). Classification (NCBI taxonomy): domain Eukaryota; kingdom Metazoa; phylum Chordata; class Mammalia; order Rodentia; family Thryonomyidae; genus Thryonomys; species Thryonomys swinderianus. Next base: position 9,632 of record PVIC010037250.1, read on the forward strand.
GCCCCTTCCCTTGTCTTTCTGGCTGGAATACGGCTGTGAATCTTGGAGGGGCAGCAGCCATCCTGTCACCATGAGTCAATGAACATAAGGTAGAAGTTAGCACACTGAGAGCTGCGTGGCTGTGAGGCAGGAGTAGCATAGTTGTCGTAGTGTCTACAGCAAATGCATTTCTATTTGCTGTAACATCTAATAAAGGAATATTTCTGTTATGACCAGTCAGATGGGGGGGCCACTGGGGCAAACGCTGGCTGCGTTCTTGCCAGCAATGCCCATGGCGGGACATTTTCAGTCAGCGCACGGGGGCCCAGGAAGAACTGTGGACTCATCGGCAGCACTGCTCAGTCTGTGCAGCTTTGTCTGCTCCATGTCCAGAGCACTGAGCCGCGGCCGGATGCTGGCACTTTGTCTGAGGCAGGTCTGCCTTTCCGAAGAAAGTGTCAGTCTCAGACCGAGAGTGATTTTAGTCCTGTTCCTGGGGCCGCTTGCGCCAGGAGGCACATGTGCATCATGAAGAGGCGGCGCTGCAGCTGGAGTGTCCCCTGCAGCGGGCTCCCAGCCCTGTGGACTGCGGGACACCGCAGCCGGCCTCGAGGCCGCAGGGAGAAAGGCACCCTTGTGTGCTGTTGTGGGAGTGTGAACTGGCGCAGCCACTGTGAAAATCAGTAAGGAGATTCCTCAGAACGCTGAAACTAGGAACTCCATTTCATCCAGCTCTTCCACTTCTAGGTAATTTCCCAAAAGAGTTGAAGACATCATGTTACAGCAGCACATGCACACCCCTGTTTATAGCAGCACAACACATAATAGCTAAACCTTGGAAGCAGCTTGAACGCCCATCAAAAGATGAATGGATAAAGAAAATTTGACATTTACACACAGCGGAGTACTACTTCGCCAAAAGAACAATAAACTGGAGTTATTTGTAAGAAATAGATGCACCTTGAGACTATAACATTAAGTGAAGTAAATCAGACACACAAGCTTAAATATTGCATGGTTTTCCTTCCATGAGAGACTCAAGATAGAAATAAAGAGCAAAATAAAAGGTAGATAATAGGAAACAGGAAGATAGATCTTTTGCAAATTGGAAAGGAACCAAGAGATGGGGGGATGGGGAGACAGGAGAGAAAGAGACGTAAGGGACCAAGCTGTGTTGTGTACGCATGCAGAGGTCCCATAGAGAATCGTCAAGAACTATACGCACACACTGGGAAAAGTTAGAGAAAGAGGCCCAGTCAGCAGTGAGCCACAGGGCGGCCCCTTCCTCCGCCCGGCGCGGAAGTCAGCGGCAGGCTGGGCCACGCAGGAGGCTGCAGACATAGAGCAAGGCTGGGACACTGTGCACAGCGGGCTCCGTGTGGTATGTGTCAGAGTCAGCTGCTCCTCGCTGCTCCGCCCAGAGGGACACGTGTCACACACACTGGGGTTTTGCGCCGGGACCCTTGCTAGCTCCTTGCCACTGAAGGTTTCCTGAGCCTGTCACAGAGTGGACCCGGTTAGGTCCACATCCGAGCCTAGTCAGGGTGCAGGGCTGTTAGGTCATGGCCAGGGTCAGCCTTCAGGGTAAGGCGAGAATTCGGCTGAGGCCAGGGTTGGAGGGTTAGCACCGTGCTTTGTTCACTGCATGGATGAGAAGGCTGGGCTAAGGACTCGGAGTTGTCAAGAATCGAGGGTGCTCACCACCCCTCCACCTTCCCTCACATCCCCTTGGTACCTGCGGCACCTGTGGGTTATCTCTGATGATCTAGTCTGTCTGGGTGACTGGACCAACTTCCTGTAGGCAGCCCCGTCCTTCATTTATGGGCTTTCTTCCTCCCCCTGGGTACCCCAGAGGCTGGCAGTAAATGCTGATGCCATGAATAAAGCCAGTGCCCCAAGGGCAGAACCATTCCCCATGGGGATGCTCGATTCAACTCGATCTTAATATTTTCAAAGTATTTTATTGAACATGTAGGATACAAGGAAATTCAGGATAGTTTGCTACGTGTCCACTCACCCGTCCACTTGTCCATCCATACATCCACCTGCTCATCCATCTGATTCTGAGTCTTTCCTAAGAGCACAGGGCATAAAGGAGACATGTGGATTGTCTTCAAAGAGTGGAGACAGTGATGGAATTAGAAGAACAAACAAAAAGTGAATAAAAGAAAAGGAGCTCTGCTTCGGAGGGACCCAGACAAGTACATCCCAATGAGCTGGAGTAGACTGTGCCAGGGCCCATGGTGAAAAGAGTGGCAGAGCCACTGGGGAAGCGGGCACTGTGGGCAAGGGGAGAGCAAGGGGGCCACAAGGAGCCTTGGAGCACTTTCCCTGGAGCCTGGTGAGCCTGGGCAGGAGGCAGCACAGCTGGAGCTGGAGCCATGTGCTCTGTATCTTTCTCCTGAGACTCAAAGCGGCGGGCAGCTTGGCTCCTGCATGCAGCTAGAAAGACAGGGCAGGCAGCAATGTGGGCCCTGAGGATGTGACCCACAGAGCACAGACTCCAAAGTCCCACAGAGACAGATGGCCTCGAAGGTGCTGGGCAGACAGCAGTGAGAAGGGAGTGGAAGGCCATCCCAGAGCTGCCCTTGTGGGCTGAGTACAATTTGTAGCTGACTCAGGGACCCTCATGGGTCAATGACTCTCAAGAGGTGTGTCGGGCAGCCTGCTGCCCCAGCCCATGGGCCAGTGCGTGACTCCTGGCCATGCATGTCAGCCTCCAGAGTGGCCAGGCTCTGGCCTCCTTCTCTGCTGCCCTCTTACGCTCTCGAAGCTCTAGAGCTGCTAGAGATAAATCCAGGTGCCGTTCGTCCCCCATGCCAGGTTAGACATTGGCTCAGGGAACAGAGTTAGGCCTCAGAGCCCTCTGAGCCAATGTAGGGCCTGCTGCACAGAAAGGACCCTCTTAGTTGTATCCCTGTGCTTTGGGAGGACGGGGTGGGTCTGAGGGGAAACAGATCAGTTTAGACAGGGTCAAAGTAATGTCAAAGAAGCAGGAGTGGTAATATCCAGGGCTTCTCATCCTTTCTGGAAAGAGGGAACACACTGTACTTACTTAACCTCAACCAGGAAGCCCAGAGCTTGTTGATCTTGAGAACGTGCCGGAATCTTGGCCTGGCTTTTGGGAGTATATTGCCAAGTCTCCGAATATTGGTTCTCAGGGCTTGTGGAAGAACCAGATGCAGTGAGGATGCCAGGTGGGATTCTGGGTGCAGAGGGTTCCCTCTGCCCTCCCTGAGATGGTGGGGCTGCCCAGGCCTCAGCTGCTGGTGGTGGTTGACTCTGGACCCATACTGAATGCCAGGCACATGCACCCTTCATTGTGCATCTAACTTCACTTAACCTGCTAGAAGCTCTGCAGGGCCAGCCCTGCTGCACAGGGAAGGAACCGAGGAAGTCCTGTGGGAAGCAGAGGCGGGGCATGTGCCAGGTGTGAGACAGACCTGGATGTCTGGTTTTCTGGGAAGAGCAGCCTTCAGGGCTCACAGAATGGAGGCCCAAGAACTTTTCATCCTACTCTCTTCATCTGGGGCTACCTGGGAAGCAGAGCCTGGCGTTGGGGCTTCTGTGTGGGATGTAGAGTAGCAAGAAGGATGGCAATGGAGATGGGGTGCTCCTGGAGAAAGAGCCCTTGGTCCTCCTCTGAGAAGCTACACAGAGTCACCTGGAGAGAGAGGGGCAGAGTCCCTCTAGCGGCTCCAGCATGCTGTCCTCTTGAATTGTGGACACACAACCTCCAAGCAGAACCCTCTACATGCTAGGGCCACAGGTGGCTGGAGCAGGAAGTAGGAAGGTGCCAAGGCAGAGGCCTGTGTGCTGTCTCCTGTCTTATAGCTAAAGCACCAAAGCCTGAAAAGACCGCAAAACTTAAGCACTGGTGGTTGAAGCAAGAGATGGCCAAAGTCTCGGCTTCCCAGTCCACTGCAGAGGTCACGGTGTGAGGCAGGAGAAGGCCTCTCTTACCATGTGTGTTAGACAGAGAGTCCAGCAAAAGCAGCATGGACACAGCCTGCCTAGAAAGTTCTCAGTGGTGCGTGTGCCCAGGATAAAGAAGATTGGGAAGACCAAGCCTGGTGTGTCCAGGCCCCCATTCTATTTCAGGCCTCAGCTTGAAACTGGTCACTCCCGGAAGTGCAGGGCTGGGCGGGATGGCACAGGCCCTGCATGCTGGGTGCAGCCCTAGGCCTGGAGGGAGCAGCATGACGAGCAACCGCTATGCATCCCAGTAAGAGCCAGTGCTGAGCCCCAGACCAAACCGCCTCCTGAGTGCGCCAGCAGCAGTTGCCAGAATAATCAATACCCATTGTTCTCCGAGACGTGTTCCTTCTGCACTTTCGGCCGCAGTGTTCCAGGGACGGCCGGGTGTGGGCTTACCTCATGCGGACAGGTGAGACTTAATGGGATCCGTTCCCCTGACTGCCTCCCGTGGCAGAGCCAATGGGTGCGGACAGATGCCTGTGGATCAGGGCAGAGAGCTGGCACCAGGCCTACGAGAACTCGGGTCCTTGAAAGCAGGGTGACCTTGGCCCTTGGGCTCCTCCACTGCTGGAGAGAGGTCATTGTATATGGCCTCGCTGCCTCCGAGGCCTGGCCTAATAGGCAAGAGCGTCCTGGGGAAAGCAGGGAGCCCTGTTCTGGCTGTCCTGACCCTGCTGGGAAGCATGGTGCCTGGAGCCAGGCGGACAGTCTGGAGACACTGGCTCCTCCAGCAAGGCCTGTCTCTCTCTGAGCCAGTGTCCTCACTGTAACATGGCTCCAATGGAGCCGCCTCTCCTGTGTGCTCACAGGACCAGGTCAGGTACTCCTCTTCCAGTGAGGACCTCTTGAACTCTCCAGTCACCACCTTAAGGCTTTCCTTTCAGCATGCCATTGTACCCGTGTTTGGTAATTCTTATCACTGCAGTGGATGTCTGCCATTTTGTGGGGGTTACTGGAAAGTAAAGCCCCATTGTGTAAGTATTGGTGGGAGGTAAGCTGACAGTCCCTCCCTTGTTTCTGGGCACATGGGCAAGGGCGCCCTCCTGCCAGGGAGACTCTCAGTGGGAAACATGAAACAGTCCAGTTGCATCCCCATGCGGTGTTCACAGGTGCCAGCCGTGTCCTGTGTGCAGCCGCAGGGGAGGGCCTCACCCAGAGGGTCCTAGGGCTCCGTGTTTGCCTTGGAGATTCCCCTGGTTTGTGTCTGTTTCTCATTCAACTCTATACCCAGCACACTTTTGCCTTTGTGTGGTACCGGCTGTTCCAGGTGAGCACCTGACCTTTCCCCGCTGGACTGTGCCCTGGGACAGGAGGCTGCTTCACGCTCTGCCATTCTCGGCAAGCACCTCCTCATCCAGACCGAGTGGAAGGGGCACTTGGACTTGGCCTTCAGACACCTTTGGCATAGCACCCAGGTTCTGCCGTTTACTGAATTGGGACTCTATAGTCATTCAATCTTCATGAGCCTGAGTTCTCTCATCTGTAAAGTGGCCGTGAAGATGTTTACTTCCCTGGTTCTGGAGACAGAATTGTTGTGTTATAGGGAGAGAGGGGGGTTTGGGCTGCTCATCAACCATCTCCTCGAGCTGGGACAGGAGCTGGGACAGGGACAGGGGACGGGGTGAGGCTCCAGAATGGGGGCTGGGAGTCCAGTTTGTTTTTTTATTTTTTGGGTTTTTTTTTTTTGAGACAGGTTCTCGCTTTGTAGTTCAGGCTGGCCCTGAGCTCACTATGTAGCCCAGGCAAGCCTGGAACTCAGCAATCCACCTGCCTCTGTCTCCCGAGTGCTGGGATTACAGGCGTGAGCCACCACGCCCGGCACTGTGTTATGTGGTATTGATTGCTGGTGGGCATGAGTCTCCGTGCCCAGCATTGTATGTGGTTACCAGGGATCGAACTCAGGGCCTTGCGTTTGCGAGGCAGGCGCCGGAATCACTGAGATAACCCTCCGGCCCTGGGAGTCCAGCTTTGAGGAGCTATGATGAACAGAAGCAAAGCATCTGGTAATTAATTCTAGGTTTCTCGTGCCTAGATTTTAATTTTATCATCACTGTCATTTAATGTGTGTGTGTGTCTGTGTGTCCGCATGTGTGTATGCCTGAGGTTGTGGTCCTGGGTCTTCCTGCACATATAGAAAAGTGTTCTACCTTGGAGATCACCCAGGCCCTCAGATTTCTTGATCGATGGCCAGTTGGAAGACACCTTCATTCCCTTCTGTGTTCTTGGCCTCTGCCAGGATTTGGGAGTAAAACTGAGTCTGTGGGGTATCAGGAGACAGATAAGTACTGACTGTGCCTATCACAGTCATCTGCACTGAAATAATAATTTACATACGTGTGCAATAATTCATTCAGTGCATCTCTTATGCTAAGAACCACACAAATGCTTTACATGCCTTATCTCACTTCACTGTCATGAAACTCTTAGGAAGTAGATGTTACAATGAACTTCAATCAATACAGGTGGAAATAGAGGAATAATGAACTGGCCAAGGTCATACAGCAAGTCAGTGGGGAGCTCAGGCCCAAGGTGTGTCTGGCCCTCAGCACAGCTCCATGCAGCTTTGGCCGAGGTGGCCTCTGGCTGTCAGGAACATCTGAATTGGTCAGAAAAGCCAAGGAAGGCCTCCAGGAGAGGGTGGTACACTTCCAGACATTCACAAAAATAGATATAAAGAGGCAGATTGGAGGAGAGTGGTCTGGCTGGGCCTCAGGAGCTTTGGGGCCCTCACAGGCGGCAGCTGAGTAAGGTAGAGTATGAACTGGGGGCAGGAGAAGTGTGGGGAAGGTTGGCTGGATTGCTAGGTACCTCTTAGGGGCTGGAATCACCTACACAGAAACAATTGCTACTTATTTTGCATTTCCCTCCCCTGATGTGGGGCGAAATGAAAACACCTGAACAGACACAGGGCAGATGACAGAGCTTGGTGTTTGGGGTTTTCCCAGCAGTAACCAGGTGAATACTTCCTTTTAGTGGCACAGTAGGATTCACGTGGTGGGGGTTGGGGGCGACTCTCTCAGCACTGATGGTTTCTGTGCTAAACAAAAATGGAACCTGTCCCTGTAGAGTGTCTGTGTGTGATGCAGTCACAGGACTTTATAGCAGCTGGCATAGGAAATAGCCAAGTGAGCCACCCGGTGGGCATGGTCCTGGATTGTACAGCCAGGGGTGCTGGCAAACGTCCTTCCTGGGATGTTTACACAACAGAGATGGTTATTGCTCGGATTTAAAATAAGTTTTGTCATGGGTTATAATTTTTGACATTGGAAATGTTCTCATGCCACACAGTTGTCCAATTTCCTGGAGAACCAAGGAGAAAATTCCCAGGGTTGTCTGTGGCCACAGAAGTTGTCATTATGCCAGACTGCAGCCAGTGTCACCGTGGAGCACTCTGCAGAGTCCATACTAGTTATCTGGGTGCTCACTCATTTGTCGATTTATTTATTTGTTCTCTTCGTGCACCCCTTATTTGTGACCCTCTCTTCGTTCTGGTAAATTTGCTGACATCCTCTCACCACCCTGACCAAGAAGAAAGGCCAAGAAGGAAAGTTCTCTACCATCTCTACCACTAGTCAGTCACCTGTGGCCATTAGAGGAACACTTCACTGTTGGTGGAAATGTAGACTGGTACAACCACGTGGAGATCAGTGTGTGATTCCTCAAAAAACTAGGATTAGAGGTCCCATTTGACCCACTATTCTCCTGCTAAGTATGTACATGAAAGAATTAAAAGAATCATATCATGGTGACATATGTGCACCCATGTTCATAACAGTTCAGTTTATGATAACTCAATCTTGGAAACAACCCAAATGCCCATCAACAGGAAACTGGATAAAAAAGATGTGTGTGTGTGTCTGTGTTTTTTAAAATAGAGTATTAGTCTGCCATAGAGAATGATAAGTTTGAGTCATTTATACTCAAATGGACATACCTTGGGCCAGGGATTTAGCTCAAGTGGTACCGCACCTACCTTGGAAGCACAAGGACCTGAGTTCAATCCCTGGTACCACCAAAAAAAAAAAAAATTGATTGGCAAATGGACTTACCTTGAAGACATACTTGTAAGTGAAATAAATAGGTCACAGATATGTAAAAACAATATCTTTTCTCTGGCATGAGAATCTGAAGATGTAAATGAGTACTAGAATGTGTGATAGATATTGTGAAACAGAAAATATTCAAAGGGAAAAGGGTAGGAGTAAGTAATGAGGGGTAAGAAAAATATGACGTTAAAAGGAAAAGAAAACATATGTATATGGGGGGTGAGGGTGGGCTTATAGGATGGGTAGGGGAATGGGTAGAAATGAGAATTAATTCATGTCATATACTGGTACAAATTCCCAATGGAGTGTGATCATGATGTGTATATAAAATCTACCAATAAAGAATCCCATTTTTTTAAAAAGTAAAAATTCAGGTCTCGCATAGGATAGCTAGTGACTACAGTGTTAGGCAACATAGATAGAGGATATTTACATAACCACAGAAACTTCTGTCAATGGTTCTCTAAAGAAGATAAGTCGGATTAGTACCAGACATTTTGCAAGAAGCTTTTTATGCCAGAAGACAATGGATGAACATTTCTTTAAGA
>PVIC010037251.1:0-18174 GCA_004025085.1 Thryonomys swinderianus
ATCCCAGCACTTGGGAAGCTGAGGCAGGAGGATTCCTGTAAACTCAAAGCCAGCCTTGCCTACACAGTAAGTTCAAGGCCAGTCTGAGCTACACAGTAAGATCCTATCTCAAGAAAAAAAAAATGGAAAGGTATATTGTACATAGCTCACAGTGACTGTTTCCTCTCTCAGATTCACTCTGCCCTGTTTCAGTACTGAGAATTGAAATGAGGACCTTCATGCTGAGAAACATCCCCAGGTTTTTAAAAAAATATTTTGAGACAGAGACTAAGTTCCTAAGTGGCCCAGCTGGCCTCAAACCCTCTTCATGTTGCCCTCTGTGTCTTACTGTGTCCCAGGCTCAGCTCTGGGACCCAACTAGATGAGACCGAGAAATGACAGAACAAATGGAAGGGTCGGGGTGGAGAGGACATATTCTTCATGGCAGACAGTGTTCCCGTACGAGAGGAATGAAGCTCAAAGGTAGATCTATGTGGTGTCTTAAAGGTTCCTTATGCTGTTGGGCCCGTTCCAGAGTCAAGCTGTGCATTTAGCCCCTGGAGGTCCTGATGCTAAATCCTCTGCTTCTGCCTAAGAAAGCCCCAGTGACATTTTCTTCCCTAGAGCCAAGGGGTTGTGATCAATCCTGATATTAAGCAGAGAGAAAAAGCAGAAAAGGAAAGTGTGCCTGCATAAATCTATGAGCCTTATAGTGATATAAATAAACAATGAATGAAGGAATGGAGAAGGGAAAGCTCTTCCTTAGCAGTCATGGTTATACAAGGGAAGATGGAGTTAGAAAATCAAAATTGGACACAGTCACAGTACTGATTGATTTAGGGAAGAATCGGTGGATAAGTTGGATAAGAAATAAGACACTTCAGGCCATTCTCTTCCCACAAGATGTTCGTTAAATACAAAAGAGAAAATAATGACTTTACAGCAGAAAGATCCTGGCAGAGTCACCTTAACCAAGGGGCCAAAGTGCACATGCCTGGTCATGGGACAAAGTGACCCCTGATGTGATGTAGTGCATTAGAAGGTCGCGCATCGCTTTTGTGAAATTCCTGCCCCTAATGCACACCCTTGATCTCACTGAGAGGAAACGCTAGACCAGCCCGCCTCCTATAAGATATCTAGCTTGTAATTTCAAAACACATCAACTGCCATGAAAGATAAGAGAGCTAACAAACCGGTCTAGATGGGCAGAGTTTAAAAAGATTTGAGAACCAAATGCAAAGGCTTATGATGAGCACAGCCTGCTAGACAGGGTATTATTAGAATGCCAAGTGGAATTTGAATACGGCAAGAATACTGTTTCAGTGTTCATTTCTTCATTTTGCTACCAGAACAATGCTTGCATAAGAGAATGTCTGTTTTTAGGAAATATGCTGAAGTATTTAGAAGTTAAAGGAAAGTCAGATACACGGATCTCCCATGTCCCCTCCACGCAGCCCCGGCTGCCCTAAGAACCCACCATCGCTGCACCGATCTGCTGCTTCCCGGTTTCAAATGCCAGCGCCTGCCCTTCGGCCTCTCTCCAACTCTTTTCTGAGGCACCTTGTAGGTCCATCCAGCTCCTCCCCTCCCCGCTCCTTGACCTTCGCCCCTGCGTTACAGTTCTGTCACCCACATGTGCCATCACATCTTAGACTTATCATACCAGTACATGGGGCAGCTCCCAAGTGCCACCAGGTGACAACCCCAGGTCCCGTCTGTCCGGCTCACTTCCGTATGTCCGCACTTCCACACCTGTCAACTGAGCCTAACGATGACGCAGAGGATAGAAAATGTGGCACTGCCGTGGTATGCACCCGGGCTAGGCGCTGTCCCCAGTGCTTTACCCTCCTAACAGATCCCGGTGTGGACATCATTATCATCTCCAGTGTACAGCCGGGGAGTGGGAGGACAGAGAGCTTAACGAAGGGACCTGCATCCGCTCCGTGTGGCAGGCTACAGAATCAGAAGAAGGTCCCCCATTTCTTCTATCCATTGGCACATGCGCGTTCCTTCCGATTCATGGCTGCCTGTGATCCGCCTTCCCTTGCAGGCAGCCCCTTGGTCTCTCTTGGTCTCTGGGTTCTCTCTGAGCACCAACCCCAGGCTGGGCACATTCGGGCCTCTGCTTCTTCCGCGCCTGCTCTGGAGCAGCCCCGTGCAGCCCTGGGTGCTGGTGCACACGCTGCATCTGCTCGGCCCGGCCTGCCCAGCCCGCCCAGCCTCTGCCCTCCCTCCCAAACACATTGGGCCAAGAAACCTCCTTCCTTTCTCCAACTCTAAGATTTGGCTCTTGCAAGTCATCATTCTGGGTCATTAGGGTTTTTTTTTTGTTTTTCTCTATTTGCTATAGGCATCACCTGTCTTAAACAAAACCCCCAGCTTCTACTTCTTTCTTCTGCTCCCTCTTGGCACAAAATCCCTGGAAGAGCAGCCTGAGGATCGTCTTCACTCTCATCTCCTGCTCGTGAGGCCACACATCGGCCTTTGCTCCCCTCTTCCTCCCACCCTGCCAGTTGGGGTCCCCCGGCCAACCTGCCGCTCACCCCAGCCTGCATCTGGCTTGACTCCACTCTAGCACTCAGTGCACCCAGCCCTTCCGGGTCCTTCCGCTCTCGGACACTCCTCAGGGATTTCTGCCCACTCTTCTTCCTGTTCTCATCTAAACTTTTCCGTGCTCTTGCACTTGATGTTCAGGCTTCTTCACGCATCTCTTTGTACTCACTCCCGGGGTGGCTGCCTCCAGCCACAGGGCTTTAAACACCATCATTACCTGGAAAACACCCAATTGCTGCCCCAGCCCTACCTTTCCACTACGCCTCAGGCTTGGACACTCCCTTCAGTGTCTTCCCTGAGGTCAAGCGGTTCACGTCGGGACCCTCAACGCTAGGCATTCCCCAATGATCCCTGGATTGAAGGTGTACATTTAAAAAAGTATTACAGTAAAAGGTAGATGGTCATTAATTCCTTCTCAAAGCACTCCCTCCTCACTTTGAACACACTTATCCGGTTGTTCTTGAGTGTCTTTATGTGGTGTGATTAAAAAATACAGTGACTGCCCCTGCCGAGTGCCAGCCTGCAGGAAAGCAGCCTGGAAAAGACCCTGAAGCGGGGCAGGAGATGTAGCTCAGTGGTTCCAGTGCCTGCCTCTCAAGTGCAAGGTCCTGAGTTCAATCCCCGGTAACCACATACAATGCTGGGCGTGGCGACTCACGCCCACCAACCATCAATACCACATACCATAGTGCTGGGAGTGGTGGCTCAAGCCTGTAATCCCAGCACTTGCAAGGCAGAGACAGGAGAATTGCTGAGTTCGAGGATTTCTGAGTTCGAGGCTTGCCTGGGCTACATAGTGAGCTCAGGGTCAGCCTGAACTACAAAGCGAGACCCTGTCTCAAAAAAAAAAAAAAAAAAAAAAGACCCTGAAGCGTTCTCATCTGAGTCATTGATTGGATCCAGCACCGTGCAACTTCCGGCTCTTTCCCAAAGTCAAAATGACAATGCAAGGTAAATGGTCTGAATGGATTCGTGTTATGGCTTGTGTCTGGATGGCCCCCAAAGCCTCCCACAGTGATACGTGGGGCTTTTCCAGAGGGGGCTGGATCTCCAGTGTGTGATGCTGGAGCTGACTCATGGTGCAATGCTAGGATCGAGGGCCCTAGATTAATGGTGTTGAGTGCTATTTGCCCTAAGCACCCTGGAAAAGATATACGGGGTAGAAAGAAGTGTGGTTAATCTTTTCTTGCTTTCCAGAACTACTTTGGAAAGTAGCAAGAAAAGTGGGATGAGTGTGTGTTAAGTGAGGGGGGAGTTGTTCCAGGAAGGTTTATGACATGGAATTTTCAAAAATGTAAACATTCAGAAAAAAAATTTTAAAGCTTTGGGCCAGGGATTTAGCTTAGTGTTTCTGGTGCCTGCCCAGCTAGTGGAAGGTCCCTAGTTCGATCCCCAGTAACCACATACAACAATACAGGGCATAGTGACTCATGCCCACCAGCAATCAGTACACATACCACAGTGCCAGAGGTGGTGGCTCATGCCTGTAATCCCAGCACCTGGGAGGCAGAGGCAGGAGGATTGCTGAATTCAAGGCTAATTTGGGGTACATAGTGAGCTCAGGGCCAGCCTGAACTACACAGTGAGACCCTATCTCAAAAAAAAAGAAAAAAATTTAAACATTCATTATATTTTCTGACCACACTCTGTAGTCTATCCCCAAACGCTCCATCTCAGTGAGGAGCACTGTTTTCTCTCTAGTCCCCCCCCACACATTAAAACTTCGGATTCGATTTCCACCTTTTCCTTTCTCCCGCACCCTATGTGAAATCTACCAGGAAACCTGTAGATTTTTGCCTTCAGAATGCAGCTGAAACCCCAGCCCCTTCCCCCACACCCGGCTGACCTCCCAGGCTCATCAAGGTCATTGGAATGGGCCCCTCTCAGGTTTCCAGAACATCACCCTTTCTTGACCCTCCGATTTTTTTCAGAGCCCAGCGGTGATCACATGACATCTGTCACATCTCTTCTCTGCTCAAAACCCCATGCTTGCATTTTTCATAGAAAATCAAAAGCCCTTAGAGGGGGACATCAAAGTACAGCAGAGGCCTCATTCCCTGTTCTTCTCTGAATACGCGCATCATTCCATTAAATGAACCAACTACTCCTCCAAACCCCATGAGTTCCTAATGTTACCTCAAATGAAAACACTGACGCTCCAAGAAGTCACCTTGTCCCCCCACCCCAAGGATTCTGCTGGGGACAGAGCTAGAATCCAAACCTCAGTCTTTGATAACCAAGTCCAGTGTTTTTTTCTCCTAAGCCAGGGCAGGACACCGGGATCTCACACGGGGTCTCCTGCCATCCAGCTGTGGGATTTGGAGATAAGTTTTTTGCTAAATTCCCCGAGCTGGGCTCAAACTTGGAATCCTGCTGCCACAGCCTGAAATCACAGGTATGTGTCACCAAGTCCATCCAAACCCAGTCTTTTTTTTTTTTTTTTTTTTTTTTTGAGACAGGGTCTCGCTTTGTAGTTCAGGCTAGCTCCAAGCTCACTATGTAGCCCAGGCAAGCCTGGAACTCAGCAATTCTTCTGTCTCTGCCTCCTGAGTGCTGGGATTACAGGCATGAGCCACCACGCCCAGCAAACCCAGTCTTTTGACAATCTCTCCCGCTCAAGATCACAGAAGTCACTACTGATGCACAGTGACTGATGTGAAAGAAGATACCCAGGGGATTTAGCTCAGTGCCACAGCACCTGCCTGACAAGCGCAAGGTCCTGAGTTCGATTTATGGCACAAAAACAAATCAAATAAAAGAAGATGCTCTAAGCAACTTGCTGGGACCATTGCCAGCGGGGCCTAGGAATGCATTCTGTTTTCACTTTTTTTTTTTTTTAGACAGGGTCTCGCTTTGTAGTTCAGGCTGGCCCTGAGCTCACTATGTAGCCCAGGCAAGCCTCGAACTCAGCAATCCTCCTGCCTCTGCCTCCCGAGTGCTGGGATGACAGGCCTGAGCCACCACGCCCGGCTGTTTTCACATTTTTATATATACCATAATTACCTTGTAAGTAGCTCAGTCTCACAGGCTCATATTCTGAAAGTCTTAATTAATATCCAGCATAGATTACCTTTTCCCAACCCCATTTGGGCCTGTCTTTTGTTTTGTTTTTTTGGGGGGGGTTGTTTGTTTTTTGTTTGCGGTACCAGGGATTGTTTTGTTTTGTTTTGAGCCAGAGTCTCACTACGCAGTTCAGGCTGGTCACGAACTCCATGATCTTTCTGCCTCAGCCTCTCAAGGGCTGGGTTACAGGTATCTGCCACACACCTGCCTCTGTCTTTGTTTTTAAAACCGCGAAGCTTGGCTCCGAGGAAGAAGAGGGCACCTTCCCACTCTTCTTCTCACCCCTCTTCTTCCAGGTCCCCCTTGCCATCCCCTGGGACTCACTTTGAAGACTTGCTTGTGGGTCAACCTCACGGCACCAAAGGCTGTCACTTCCACCAGTGCCATCACTGCCAGCTGCATCAGGTTGGTCCTTCCCAGGACGGTGCCTGCCGAGATCAGCACTGACATGGCACTCATGGTGGCCGTCCGGACGCTGGTGGGGAGGGGGGGAGCCAGGTGACCAGGAGGTAGGACGCCCCTCATTCATTCACTTACTCCTCCCCTCACACCTTCTGCGGGATCTCGCTGAAGGCAGAAAGGACGAGAAGACCAGATTCTATCCCATGAGGGCCGCTCTGCAGTCCCGAGTAGTCTGGTGCCTGTGCTCTGAGGTACGGCTTGGCACACACTCATCCTACTGAAGCCATTCCAGGCTTTCACAGCCTGGGAGTCACTGAGTTAAGGTCTCATTCGGGTCTCTGACACCTGGAATTCTGCCCAGTGCCCTTCTTATCTGTCTGCACTACTCATGAGTGCTCAATAGAGGGCGCTCTGCACCTGCTAGCTGGCCTGCTATTTGGTCCCCTGGAGGCCTCATCTCCCCCTCCTCCTGGTGGCGGAAGGAGACAGGCTTGGAAAAGTACCAGTCCGCTTTCCTCTCCTGGCTTTGCCACTTGAGCAGCTATTGGTCTTACTTCACTTGTTTTTCCTTCTGCAAAATAGTAATGATGACCCACCCTACTTATCTCACGGTGGTGGGTGGGGACTGGAAGGAACAGTCTCTGAGTATGTATATGTAGCACCAAGACAGGCATGGAGAGCTCACCAGGAGTAGAAGCTGGCATCATGAACACTCTCACCAGTCCCTTTCTTTCCTTAGTAAATGAGCATGGAGCATTCTCAGTGCGGGGTTCAGGAGGACAAAACCTTTTACGTATTTCTTTCTCTTTTTCTTTTGAAATAAGGTCTTGCTATGTGTCCACACAGCCCTGGAACTTGCTGTGTCGCTCAGGCTGGCTCTGTACTAGTGACCCTGGTGCCTCGGCCTCCCACGTGCTGGGGTTGCAGGTGTGCACCACCACCCCTGGCTGAGAAAACCATTTGGGGCTGACATCTGGGGAGCTAGGACTTCGCTGCTCTATGCCTGTTAGTAATGTCTGCTGGGCCAGGATTTAGCTCAGTGGCACCACACCTACCTTGGAAGTGCAAGGTCCTAAGTTTGATCCCCGATACTACCACAAAAAAGGGCATCTGTGCTGTGCCAGAGGGGTTCTCTGGAATGAGACAGCAGTGCCAACTTGATCCTCAGCCCTCCCTGAGGAGGTGGCACTGAACTGGGCAGTCCACTTTCCCTTGAGTTCACGTACTACTGTGACAGCCAAAGTACCCATGATAAAAACCCTCTGTGTGGGCCAGAGATTTAGCTCAGTGGTTCCGGCACCTGCCTCTCAAGTGCAAGATCCTGAGTTTGATCCCCAGTAACCACATACAATGCTGGGTGTGGTGATTCATGCCCACCAGCAATCAATACCACATACCACAGTGTCAGGCGTGGTGGCTCATGCCTGTCATCCCAGCACTTGGGAGGCAGAGGCAGGAGGATTGCTGAGTTCAAGGCTTGCCTGGGCTCCATAGTGAGCTCAGGGCCAGCCTGAACTACAAAGAGAGACCCTGTCTCAAAAAAAAAAAACAACCCTCTGTGAAGTTGTGTGGAGTCACTACTCAGTCCCCCCTTTTGCAGACGAATTCACTGAGTCTAGAAGAACTGGCAGTTTGGGCAGTGACTGGCAATCGTGAGGTCCCCACCCAGCTGGACTGGATCCCACGCCTGTGCTCTGAAGTCTGGACACAGCTTTCCTGGTATTTGTTGTCAACACAGTTCCTGCTTAAGCCTCGAGGATTTCCAGGGAAGGTCAGGAAGGGCAGAGGGTGTGGGGACAGGTCTTACCAGGACCAGGAATTATTCAGAATAAGGGCTCATTTCACATTTCATCATGTCACCCAGGCTGTGTCTGTCCAACGAGTGCTCGTATCTCTGACAAAGGCTTAATTCTAAAGGACGTGGTGTGTCAGACCTCAGGGGCTGTGAGGTTCAGTGGTTAGGAGCATTGACTGCTGGGGATGAAGGTGTGACTCAGCCACTTCCTGGCTGTGTGATCTTGGGCAAACTACTTCACCACTCTGTGCCTCAGTGGCTACGAGGTGGAGCAATGCCTTTGGAGCTGTTGGAAGGGCAGAACGAGTTAATACATGTAAAGTGCAATGGGGCGTTGGTTATTGCTATCTTTTCAAGACAGAGACCTCTAGGACTTTTCAAAATAGAATTTAAACTACCACTCAGGGCCAAGGCTACAGCTTGGTATTATAATGCTGATCTAACATGCATAAGGCCTGAGTTGATCTCCAGCCCACAAAAAAATAATAAAATAAAATAATAGTGTTTCTTTTGCCTTCACTTCCTGTTTCAAGAACCTTTCGCTAAATTCTCCCTTCGTGAGGAATCAAAGGACAAAGCTCTATAAGCAAGTCGCCTGCTCTGCCTGCAGGGTCTCACGGCAGAGCCAATTCAGTGCCAGGTCAGGTGGCACAGTTCTGAGTGAGCCAGAGACAGATGGAGCCTTGGGCACCGCCCATCAGCCCAGCCTGTCCCTCCGGAGGGAGCCCATTGTTCAAGCCTGGAAAGCCATTGCAGGAGCCCAGGTGGCCGGGGCGGGGCAGGGAGCTGCTTAGGCTGTGAGGACGGCCACTTCTTGTTTTCCTGGCCTGAGTCAGAAGCCTTGTCAGAAGGGAGCAGCCCTGGTGTGCCTCCTGCTTGGCCTGCCAAGATGCCAAAGGCTGCCGCCTCATGCAAACTTGTATCACCAGACCAGAGCCACTACTGTCAGAATCCCTGAGAGTCCCCTGTGTCACTTCCTAGGTGGATACCAGGGGTTATTCAATCCCTGTAAGGCTTAGCTCTAAAAGTTTTCAAAAGAACACATGTGGGAGTTTCCCCAACCCCTGGCCACTGAGAAGCTGATTAGACTGTGTTTTGTTTCATGACCACTGTGGAGGGCCTGGGGAAGGTCACAGACAGTTAAAAGCTAATCTTTACCACTCAGCTGTGTGACTTTGGCCAAGTCCCTACCGTCTCTGAGCTGTCACTTTCTTACCTGTATTTGAGAATGGACCCGAGCTGGAAGAGTTAAACAAACTCCCTGTGAAATCTCTAGCACAGTGTCTGTCTCTGTGGAGAAGTGTTCGATGGCGGTGCTCCCGGAGGCTTTGGGGATTACCAATGTATGGGCAGGACAGAGGTTCAAAGTTGGATAAAAGTTCTTAGGAGGAAATGTTAGTTCTTCCTATCAAATGCCTTTTTAAAGAATGTAGAACAATCACCACTCAGATTAACCTAGGGAACATTTACTGACCACACAGGCTATTCTGTATCTCTTCTCCATCAATTCCCATTCAACACTAGGTAACTACTGTGCTGACTTCTGGTACCATGGTTTGGTTAGTTGTTTTGAGTTCGCAGCATCTCCAGGTGTGGCTGGATGGCTGGTTCTCATCCATTCTTTTTTTGTTTTTGTTTTTTTTTGAGACAGAGTCTCGCTTTGTAGTTCAGGCTAGCCCTGAGCTCACTGTGTAGTCCAGGCAAGCTTCAAACTCAGCAATCCTCCAGTCTCTGCCTCCCGAGTGCTGGGATTATAGGTGTGAGCTACCACGCCCGGCACTGTGGCATGTGGTATTGATTGTTGGTGGGGGAGAGTCTCCACGCCCAGCATTGTATGTGGTTACTGGGGATCGAACTCAGGACCTTGCACTTGCGAGGCAGGCGCCGGAACCACTGAGCTAACCCTCCGGCCCCCTCATCCATTCTTATTAATCATTGTCTGAGGACTGACAGTCCTTTGTGTTTTTAAAGAGATGGTCTCTCCTAGTGTGAAATTTCTGTTTCTTTTTGTCTTTTCTCCGTGTGTGTGTGTGTGTATGTGTGTGTGTGTGTGTGATATGCTGGGAAATAAATTCAGGCCCTTGTACATGTTAGTTAGGCAAACACCCTGCCTCTAAACTATACCCCAACCCTTTATATTTTATTTTGAGATAGGGCCATGCCAGGGTTCCCAGGCTGGCCTCAAACTTGGGATCCTGTGTCTCAACTTCCAGAGTAGCTGGGATTATAAGTATAAGCCACTGCGTCCAGCTCTTTCTTAATTTTTTACAAACCTGTGTTGATTGTGTAACTTTACAAAATCAATAATTGATAATAAAAATAAGCCAGGGAAGACTTGTGATACCACTCAGTTGAGGAATCAGAAAAAAATATGAGTTGCCCCATTAAATTTGAATATTATATAAACAATGAATAACCTTTTCAAAGAAGTATGTCTTAAATATTGTATGGCACTGGTGTTAGTAAGAGAAGATAATCCTAACTCTTACAGAACCCCATGGACCGCGTCCTCAATGACTCAAAGCAACCCGGCTGCTACTGGTCACCTGGACAGTTCGATGGTCACCTTCCCGTGAAAGGGTTGGCTCAGGAAGCCGTCCAGCAGGACTGCCCACTGCGTGCCAAGGGCCAGCATGAAGAGGTTGAAGGCCACACTGCTCCAGCCATGTCTCCGCAAAAATGAAGTGAGGAAGCCCAAGCCAAGGGCTGCCATGATGGTAAAATCCTGGAGGCCTGTGCAAGGAAGAGAAAGGACAAAGGAAAAGAGGAAGCAGGCAACAGAAAGGGAATATGAAATGAGAATTCATAGAACGGCAGCTGGAAGGGACATGTGAGGTCATTTAAGGTACGCGGCCAAGTTACTTTGCCTCTTTGGGCCTCATTTTTTGCCTCTGAATAATGAGGCTAACACGCCCATACCAGAGGGTTGAGGTGAGAATTAGGCGAGCTAACGCTGGCAAAGCACTCCGGGCAAGGCCTGGCCCACTGTGAGTACTCAGGAAACACAGCCAATAGTGTTATTCATGAGCACAACACCACGAGCAAGCACAGGGCATCGGAATCTGCGCTTAACACATAGCTGACGCTCGAGCGAGGTAATTGCTGACTGTGACCAGGGATCAGGTTCAAATCCTTGGCCACGCTCTTGAGAAAATAAAGCCGAGTGACTGGCTGAGTGACTTGGCCCAGGTCACAGAGGAAAAAGGAGGCAGAGGCAGGCCCAGAGCTCCTTTTAGCAGAAAACAGCTCTCTTCCTTTGCCACCTGCTGTGAGGGGCATAGTGGGCCAGGAGAACACGCCAGGCCCACCTGGGTTGGCCTCCCTTTTCCTGGCCTCAGCGCCTGGGCAGGGACTGCTGAGGCAGGGAACTGGGAAAGGCATGTGGCAAGGAGAGCCCAGGAGGAGGCAGAGGGGAGCACTGCTTTGGTTCAGCTCCAGTTTTTTTTTTTTTTGAGACAGGGTCTCGCTTTGTAGTTCAGGCTGGCCCTGAGCTCACTATGGAGCCCAGGCAAGCCGCCGTGAACTCAACAATCCTCCTGTCTCTGCCTCCCGAGTGCTGGGATTATAGGTGTGAGCCACCATGCCCGGCACTGTGGTATGCGGTGTTGATTGCTGGTGGGCGTGAGTCTCCACGCCCAGCATTATATGTGGTTTCCGGGGATCGAACTCAGGACCTTGCGCTTGCAAGGCAGGCGCCGGAACCACTGAGCTAACCCTCTGGCCCTCAGCTCTAGTTTTGAGACATGGTTAGCAGCTTGTGCTCAATAATGAACAACAACAAAAAGGACTCAGAGAAGGGCAGTGGTGCTGTGGTCTTGATCTAATATTCAACCTCTCTGAGCTGTAGTAACAACCTAGGCTTACGAAGTGCTTACTATGCGCTATCAGTGTGTTAATCACTTTACACCAACCATCTTTTTTGCCCTCACGATCATGCTTTAAGGCGGGTGCCCTGACCATCCCCATTTTACAGAGGTGAAAACCAAGGCCTAGAGGAATCAGTAACCTGGCCTCATTGATAGAGCCAGGGTTTGCTTGTATGTGGTGGGGGAGTTACTAAGCACTGAACCCAGGGCCTTTGCACTGAACTATACCTTTAGCCCCGCCCCCCCTTTTTTTCCGTTTTTATTTGGAGCTAGGATTATGTTAAGTTGCTAACTTCCCCGGGCTGGGTTAGAACTCCAGATCCTCTTGCCTCAGTTTCCCAGAGGGCTGAGGTTGCTGGCATGCGTCAGCATGCATGGCTGGAGCTAGGATTTAACCTTTAATGGAGCTGTATCTTTAACTTCCACACTCTCTCTGCCCTGTTCCTGTTTGCCTCTTGAGCTGGGAGGAAAAAAAAAATCACACTCCTCCACCAGGTTGCCAGAATCAAATGGTACAGTGCACATCACGGCTCAGAAGAGTAAAGGTCATTTTATCAAGAAACATGCATTATCTTCACACATGTATGAGCGTGTGGACAGATGTCTTGGAGGATTGTTTTTCTTGTCAAAGATCCTGTCTCTGGATTTGGTGCAATTTTACTTTCTTTTCAGTGTTTAAATTTTTTGCAGCTAGGATATAGATAGTAAACAAGTTTGTTTTTCTTTTAAAGCCCTACCTCAAGTTTAGATGGTTCTGTTTTATCTCAGTAATGTAATTTCCTATTAGTTAAACTTTGTTAAACTACTGACAAAAGGTCACTTTTGACCTTTAAAATCATCCATTTATATGTTTCAACCTGGCAGCTTTGTATGTTTTTTATTTTTCTCATCAGCTAAATACTAGCAATTAACCCCCTTAGAGGGTGCTGGGAGAACTGACAGAAACACTGTTTCATTTGTGTTCCGGGGAACATTCAGTAAAACACTGCTCATCCTCCTAATGCTAATCACCTCGAAAGAGGCCCAGCTCCGCCAGCAGCAAGAAAGCGCTGATTACTCAAACTCTCTAGAGGCCCAGACAGCTCCTTGATTAACACGGTCGCTCAGAATCACATCCATTGACAAATACACACACCCAGAGCCTGGCACACAGGGCTCGGGCAAGTGCTGCTATTCCAAGTCACCCCGACAACACAGGGGTGCAGGAGGCCCCCCTGGAACAAGCACACACACCTCCCTGCCCTGCCATCTGAGGATCTGGGGGGCAGGTAAGAAGAGGGTATTAGGGAGGATTTGTTCTTTGCACCTGTGGCATGGGGGGAGGGGTGGTGCTGGGAATGTTCCACCCCCTGGTTGCATCCTCTTGACCGTGAAGGTAGTAGGCTCAGGGTGCGCAGGCACATCTTGAAGAGGGCTCTTCTTGGGACTGTTCCCATGCCCTCAGGAGCCGAGCGGGAAATGGAGGCATGGAGGGCCAGTGCACATTTGGGAGTAGTGAGGCCTGCGGCCTGTCGTGTGAACAACAGGTACGCATGGGAACAGCCGGTACACACACCAGTGGAGGTACTCACATTTGACCTTTTGTGAGACACTCCTGTCAAACAAAACTCAGCAGCCGATTTGTAGCTATGCTACATGCACACAGTCCACAGGTAGGGAGGCTCCTCCATCTTACCAAAGAGAACCAGAGAGAGCCCATACCTCCCCCGGCCCCATTCAGCACACATGCAGTCCAGTCCAGCTCTGCACTCCTGCTGCTGTGTCCTTCTAACAGGCCAGGCTACCTCTAGCTTTTGTTTTTGTTTGTTTGCTTTTGAGAAAGGTCTCGTTATGTAGCATCGGCTGGCCCTAAACTGTGGCAATCCTCCCACCACAGCTTCTTGAGTGCACCACCAGCCTGGCTCCAGCATTTTTTTTTTTTTAAGCCTTGTGTGGCAAAGGGCCTTTTGCCCTCTCTAGGCCTCAGTTTCCTTCTCTGGAACCCATAGGAGTTGGGCTTAATATTCCGGGCCCTTCGAGCTCTGGAATATTTTGAGGAAGGGGAAGGAAGGGTGGAGACACAAGGGTGAGGAGGGCGGAGGTGGCTCAGAAGGCGAAGCGGTCAGGGATGGGGGTGAGGGAAGAGATCCTGTCGGCCCAGCTGTGCGCTGGCGCTGGGTGTCCAAAGCTCCATGTGGTCAGCCCAGCCACGGGGCAGCAGTTTCCAGGCGTGCTCGGCGGGGCCCCCACACCCCAACCATTCCGTAGGTAGCGTTTGGTTTCAGGGCCCCTCTCGCCCTGTCCCCTGCATCCTCTCGCGTCCTGTCCCAGCCTCCAGGGGCTCCAAGGCCCAGACGCCCTCTTCTCACATCTCACCCCCTGGCTGTCAGCCTCTCCCGCTGCTCGGCAGCCACATCAGCGGCCATCTGCAGCCTGATAAGCAAGAGGACTAGAAAGTGTTCAGGGGCGATAAGGGGCGCGTGTGCCACAGGGGCCCCCAGGGACTGGGCCAGACAGGAACGTTAGCATTTCAGCGAGGCCTTGGGGAGAAGCGTGTGAAAACCCCATGACTCAGGCGGAAGGGGAAGCTGGGCACGCAGCCGTGAGAGGAGGCCGTGGCCAGCACCGTGGGAACAGCAGGTGGACAGAGGGACAGCTACCTCACACCTTGTAGCCACAGCAGGCTGTGCACTGGGTACATCTGCTCTCCCATTCTTTATACGCACAGAGAGGGAGGCGGAGACACCTGATATGCACAGCCTGACCACACAGCTGGCAAACTGGCAGAAGGACTTGAACTCTGATTATCTGGGCTTCACCATTGTGCCACGCAGCACATTTAGTGGAACAGGGCAGTGTGGGTCTCTGAGGCAGGGCGTCGGGCCCCAGAGCCTGACTGTACCTCTCCGCCCTAGTTTCTAGTCTGTGCAGCGGGTGTGAAATGCGCCACCTGCTCAGAGGATTGCTGTCAGCGTTGGAGCTTGTGCAAATCACTCCGCCCAGCCTTGGGTGCATAGTATCGATAACACCCCGACTCTGCGCCCCACACTTTCCAGCTGTGACTTTGGGCAAGACAGCTTTCTGTCCAGGCCTGATGGTCACTTGTGAAGGGTTCATTTAGGTGAGTGTTATTCAGCCCTCCATGTCCATCTACATGTGAAGTCGCCCTCTCTGGCCTGCTGCCCACAGGGCTCTGGATGTGCCCCGCCCACTGGCAGCTCCCCTGGCCTGCAGAAACTTGAGCACTAACAGCTCTGAAGCCTGAGGCTCTGGGCTGGGCTCCCACGCTGTGCTCACCCCTGCAGGTTGGCAGGACCTCTGCAGCTTGGGGTCCCTCCGTGGAGCCCCGAGCTGCCTCCTTCCCACACTACTCCCACCCAGCAGCAGCCTGGGAAGAGAAAAAGATTTTGTTTCCTGAAGGGGCAGCCCAAGGGTGAGATGTGGGAGGTGCCTGGGTTTGGGTATTTACGCATCCCTCGGAAATCTTTGTTTCTGAGATAGGGACTCACTTTGTAGTTCAGGCCGGCCCTGAGCTCACTATGTAGCCCAGGGTAGTCTTGAACTCAGCAATCCTGCCTCTGCCTCCCGAGTGCTGGGATTACAGGTGTGAGCCACCACGCCCGGAGTTGTGCTATGTGGTTACCAGGGATCGAACTCAGGACCTTATGCTTGCTAGCCAGACACTGGAACCACTGAGCTAAATCCCTGGCCCTCCTTTTTCTTCTCGTAGGTGGTGTCTATAGCACAGGATCCTGACTTATAGTAAATCAGTCTAAACTTTCACGTACATTAGAATCGCTTGCTAAAGCATGTATTGTTGGACCTCATCTCCAGAATTACTGCTTAGTAGGTCATAAATTTCCAGTAAGTTCCCAGAAACCCTAACCCTCACCTGGATTTCCAATAAGTTCCAATAAATTCCCAGGGGAAGGCAGAGAAAATTAACTGGTCCAGGACCACCCTGGGAACTACATATCCAGGCTATTCTCAAGGTGCTCATAAAGTTTGCAACTCTGCAATTATTAATATTTAGGTCTATTCAGAAACCTCCCTGCAAGACTGCTAGTTTCATGTCTCTTAGTTAAGAAGGTATCTAGGGTAGGGGAAGGAGCATTATTGGATCACTGTTTCTTCACATTTATCATGAAGCAATGATTGGCAAGGTTTCTTTTCTTTTGAGACAGGGTCTCGCTTTGTAGTTCAGGCTGGCCCTGAGCTCACTATGTAGTCCAGGCAAGCCTCGAACTCAGCAATCCTCCTGTCTCTGCCTCCCAAGTGCTGGGATTACAGGCGTGAGCCAACACGCCCGGCACTATGGTATGTGGTATTGATTGCTGCTGGGCGTGAGTCTCCATGCCCAGCATTGTATGTGGTCACCAAGGATCAAACTCAGGACCTTGTGCTTGCGAGGCAGGCACCAGAACCGCTGAGCTAACCCTCCGGCCCTGGCAAGGTTTCTTTTTAATTTGACTACTATGGAAAACTTTAAATATAGAGAAAATACCATACTGACTCTTTGTACCCATTTCCATCATGGAACCAATCTTATTTTTATCATCTTTCTCTACTTTTTATTTTCTTCTGACACAAAGCAAACCTTTGAGTAGATCCACTCCAATATCCTGTAACTAATAGAGCCTTTAAATAGCCACCTTGTGGGTCGGAGGGTTCCGGCGCCTGCCTCGCAAGCGCAAGGACCTGAGTTCGATCCCCAGTAACCACATATAATGCTGGGCGTGGAGACACGCCCACCAACAATCAACACCTCATACCACAATGCCGGCCGTGGTGGCTCACGCCTGTAATCCCAGCACTCGGGAGGCAGAGACAGGAGGATTGCTGAGTTCGCGGCGGCTTGCCTGGGCACCATCGTGAGCTCAGGGCTAGCCTGAACTACAAAGCAAGACCCTGTCTCAAAAAAAAAAAAAAATAGCCACCTTGCTTTTAGCCTGCCTATCAAAATTAGCAGCCACTCCTGTACTTCATACAATATTCGTGCTATACACAAATTTCCTGATTGTCTTGAAAAACGCTTCTTAGAACTGGCACATCTGAATAACTCACTGTCATTTACAAATGGTCTTGAGGAAATTAAGTGGACTGACACATTAGGTTACCTCAGTTTGACTTAACTCACCTTTGCAAAGTAAGCAACACCTTCAAAAAACACAGAATGAAGGCAGAACAATAATGGTGGCTAGGGGCTGGGATTTAGCTCAAGTGGTACCGCACCTGCCTTGGAAGAACAAGGGCTGGAGTTCGATCCCCGGTGCCACCAAAAATGAAAAAATAATGGCGGCTAAGTGAAAACTGGAAGAGGGGAGAGCCATACTTCTCCTGGGCCGAGCCTCTGCCAGTCACATTCCAGATTAAAAAATGTCCACATCTGACAGGAAGTCAACCAAGGTGCTTGGAATAATGGAGAAGATGCTGAGGAATGTATGTGCCTCTGTTATCATCAGTGGTGACAAGGGACTCCATTAGAGATTGACACCATCAGGATTAGTGGTTTGCAAATACATATTTCATTTTGATCTCCTTTAAATGTTTAAATGTCTATGTATTAACATATGCCTTTTTTTTTCTTTTTTTTGAGGTGCGGTCTCACTCTGTTGCCCTGGCTGGCCCTGAATTTCTGGGCACAGCCTCCCATGCTGCTTGAACTACAACCATGCCCTGCAGTAATAGGGCCCAGCTTCATGCACAAAAGACATCAATGTGGCAGTATTTGAAGATACATATAAACATACGTATGTATATTCAAAAAAGTTTGGGCCGGAGGGTTAGCTCAGTGGTTCCAGCGCCTGCCTTGCAAGTGCAAGGACCTGAGTTCGATCCCCAGTAACCACATACAATGCTGGGCGTGGAGACACGCCCACCAACAATCAACACCGCATACCACAATGCCAGACGTGGTGGCTCACGCCTGTCATCCCAGCACTCGGGAGGCAAAGACAGGAGGATTGCTGAGTTCGCGGCGGCTTGCCTGGGCACCATAGTGAGCTCAGGGCCAGCCTGAACTACAAAGCGAGACCCTGTCTCAAAAAACCAAAAAAAAAAAAGTTTAAAGTCTTCTGGTTGATACTGTAAGACAACCTCCACCCTGGTCTCATGCCTCAACCTGTGACCCTGTCCCACGCCCTCCATGAGGCTGTAGTGGCTTTTTCTGTAGCCCATTCTCAAGGTCATCCTGTTCCTGCTTCTTTCTAGGTCAGCAGAACAAAGGTCAAACTCCTTACTCAGCCTCAAGGGTCCACCCCCCCCCTTCCCTCTTGAGGTTCCCGCTACAATGCATTGGTGAACCTCGGCCCGGTCCACCCTGTGCCTGTGCACATAAGGGCTCTTACCAACCCCCAGCTCTTTTCTCAACTCCTACTGAGTCTCGCACACCTGGCTGGACAGTCACTTCCCTCCAGGACACCTCCCTGATCCCACCGTCTTCCCTGCCTGAGCTGTAAGTCCTCTTCTGTGCTTCCCTACAAAGTGTGCTTCTGGGCCGGAGGGTTAGCTCAGTGGTTCCGGCGCCTGCCTCGCAAG
>PVIC010037252.1:0-18185 GCA_004025085.1 Thryonomys swinderianus
TGGAAAAAATGTTTTTAAGTTGATTCATAGTGACAAGTGCAACAATTTGCCAAAGTTATTAAAAATCATTTACTTTATATATGAATTAGATAGGTTCATGATATATAAAATATAACTCAATAATACTTTTTATTTTTTTGAGACGGTCTCATTTTGTAGTTCAGGATGGCCCTGAGCTCACTATGCAGCCCAGGCAAGCCTTGAACTCAGCAATCCTTCTGTCTCTGCTTCCTGAGTGCTGGGATTACAGGTGTGAGCCACCATGCCCAGTATTGTGACATGTGGTACTGGGGATTGAATTTGGGACCTTGTACTTGGGAAGCAGATGCCAGAAACACTGAGCTAAATCCCCAGCCAATACTTTCTTTTCTTTTCTTTTTTTTAAAAGAAGCTATGTGACTTTGGCTGAGACACTGAAGCTCTTTTCAGCCTCCAGGATAGTCAATTTTCAGGTTTTTTTTGATCTTCAGGGGCATTTACCAGTTTACTCCCTACTTCTCTCTTTCTTTCTCATTTCCTTTTTTTGGGAATACTTTCATCATTTGATTTTCCTTCCCCTGACTCCTCCTGCTTTTTTTATGAAATAGGCTGGAGTAGGATTCTCCTTGTGGGCAGGGATTGGCTCAGTTCTTTCACAATGCAATGCATTATCCCCTCAGAACCTGTGGATCCATCCTCACTTAGCCTCTGGGGTTTCTGATGCTGGGGTTACTCAAGGTTCTGACTGTCAGAATCCAGGACTTGCTTAGCATATGTCTCTGGCACCTGCATATCACTTCAGGTCCTTTCTCACCATCAGGCATTTTTATTGGTACTACCCCATCGATTAATTCCAGAAATTCTACTTTGTTCAGTTTTGTTAGAAGTACCCCTTCTGATTTTCTGGGAAAATTCATTTTCATTTTTACATTTTGCCTGCTACTTCATAGGATTTTGTGAGGAAGGATGTGGTGGATTTGTGATGTGCTGTACGGATCCCACTTGTGACTGAGGAATTGTTGCTCCCGTTACCCAAAGTTGGCTCCCATCCTGTGACAGCCTTCATCCCATCGACACAGAGCTTTCCCTCGTCACACAACTTGATGCAGCTCTGAAGGCTGATCGCTCAGCCCAGGAGCTTCCCCTTCATTGAGAATCTGTTGGGTCTTGCTTTTCCTCTTGTCCGTTTTTGCTTTCTCCGCTTCCTTTTCACAGGATTGGCCGGCACAGTATTCCTTCATAAAGCTTCTCCCTGCACAGCCCAAACTGGGACAGAGGACACGTGAAGGTGTGTGTCCTGGAGAGGTGTCTTCGCAGCTCTTTACATGAATTTCTACACTGCTCATTTTGTGATCCAAGGACATTTTAAATAATATAATGTGAAATCACTTTTCTTCCCACAAACCAGTAGTCTTCTCTTGGTTTTATTAGAGACTTCAGGCTCAGTCTGGTTCCTAACTTCTCTTTCTCTTCTCTTCCTATTACTGGCACAATGTGATTCCTGTTGTAAGCTTATGGGGGTTAGCCTCCCATGTTCCATGGTCAAGCCTGACTTAAAGTGAAAAACTCTTGCCTGATTATGTTAAGTTAGGTTTTCCTAAAGCACACCCTAAGCTAAAGGTTTGTGTTTCAGGGTTCTATTAGTGGGAGTGCTCCCAGAAGGAATGGATAGAGGGAAGCCGAGCAGGGAAAAGGAAGAAACCAGATAGGGACAAGATCTCAGTCTTATGTCATACAACTGTGAAGGTCAAAGCTACACCAGTACCATGAGGTTGTCCACTGAAGAACACACAGACACACGCAAGACATTAGGAGACAAAGGAGGGAGTTCATGAAGGAACACTTGCAAGCAGTAGGAAGGTGGAAGGGGATGAAAAAATGGCATTGTCTGTTGCAGAGTTCTATTCCCATCACCCTGGTAAGTCTGGTCTTGGTGCCAGGACCCAATTTTGATAGCAAGTACTGACATGAGACTTCTAAAAAACTGGCATAAGAAGCAGTTTCATTCTACCAGACTAGAACTTGTAGAGTATTTAATTTTGTGTTGGTCTGCATTCTGATGAGGCTATTTGGATGGATTAGTTGCAAAATGTCCCATTAGATAATGAAATGAGTTAATCTTTTTATGCAGTTGCTGTATATTTGCTATCTAAATGCTGAAGAGTGTTTGCCAAAAGAAGCAATCTTGGTACTGGTCTAATTGATATTGAGCTGTTCCTCAGATAGTAATTGCCCAATGAGTTTAGCTGCTTCTTGAGGCCACTCTCAGAATGATAATAGAAATATGACATCAGCATAAACAAGAAGGCCATGACAGGAGGTCATGGAGCCAGGTTATCAAAAGATGTATCAAATGGTTTGGGAGGAAATTAAAGAGTAGGTGGGCTAGGGCCTTTGTACCATTTGAGATTGCAATCTGCTGTGTCAAGAGCCCATTTCCCATCCATTTTGATCTCTTTTTAGTATTACGGTAAAGGCTCCAAAGGACCATTAAAAGCCAGGAATCAATATCGAGATCATGCAACTTGCCCCATAAATGGTTTCTGTCTATAAAATCAAAGGCTGACAATAGAGTAATAAATGCCACAAGCTTCAAATTATTTTTAACCATTTTCTCTAGTAGAAGAAATAGAGTGTAGCAATAGTTCACAATAGAAAAACTCTAAAGCATTTGTGCTCTTTCTTTAGTATATTACGTTTAGAAATCCAGGTAGCCAGCAGTGGACCAATGGACTGGTATAGATTTTGTTGAATAGATATTCTGAAGGTTACCAGGTAGCAAGAAAGGGTGGGAAAGTTTTCTTTTTTCCCAACAGCAGACTATTCTTTATCTGTGTTGCAGGAATTATACTGTAGCTGATTAATTCAATAATTTTGCATAGATTGACACCTACCATTTAGAATAGAACTTATGCTGTACAGTTCCATGGAAAATCATCATTTGATTGAAATTTAGTGAGCAGAGGCACTAGATTTGAGCTAGAGAAAGTTGAAAGTTATAGGATGGTTAAAGCATGAATGAATATAAGAGTTCTCAAAATGTTTATTTTTTATTTTATTTTATTTTTGTTTTTGAGACAGGGTCTCGCTTTGTAGTTCAGGCTGGCTCTGAGCTCACTCTGTAGCCCAGGCAAGCCTAGAACTCAGCAATCCTCCTGCCTCTGCCTCCCAAGTGCTGGGATAACAGGCGTGAGCCGCCATGCCTGGCTAAAAATGTTTATTTTTTGAATGAATTTATTTCACTTTAACTCAAGTTCATTTTGTTATTTTAGTTTGTTTTGTTTTGTTTGAGACAAGATCTAGCTGTGTAATTCAGGCTGGCTTTGAACTTATTGTATAGCTCAGGACAGCCTTGAGCTTTCAGCTATCCTCCTGCCTTTGCTTGCTGAGTGCTGGAATTAGAGGTGTGAGCCACCATGGCCAGTAACAGTTGCTTTTTAGAAAGCAACAGTTACTGAATTCCTTTCAGCAAAAGCAGGTACTGTGCTGTGTTGTGAGCTAGAATAAGGTAATGTGATGAGAGAAAAGATGAGAAGGGCAGAAGGGAAGAGTAGAGAGAGAAAAGAAAAGGAAAGAGAGAGGAAAAGAGACAGAGGGTGAGAGATAGGACAGAGACAGAGAAAGCCAAAGAGAAAGGTTCTTAGAGAATGATCAGAATAAAATCAGAGAGGTTAAACTTAGTCGTCAAGTCTAAGGCAAGGAGAAAGTGCAGATCTAAAAGAAATGGAGAAAAAAGCAAGAGTCACAAGCTGTTCGGCTATGATCTGCAGTATTATTACAATAATACATCAAAAGTTAATAATGGATTTGCAGTTTTGCTAATATTGTTTTCTAATTAGCTATTTGCATTTTTTCTAATAATCACTCTTAGCTCAGTTATTAGTCTGTGATTTCTTAACATGCTAAAGAATGTCTAAAACTGGTGGCCAAGTTTGTGCTAAAAAGAAAGCACCTACCATGTCCACATCAGGTTTTAAAAGTCAGAGAAAGATACATACTATTAACCAATATTAGTCTGAAATTTAAAGACGAGGGAACAAGTTAAGAATGAGAATGGAAGGTGTGACTCGGATGGAGCGGCAACTTAAACTTGTGTTAATCCAAATAATGTGTTCAGGCACAAGAACTGAAGTTAGCTAACAATAATTCTGGCAACTCCAGGTTTACCTTGGCTCCCCAGGCAGCCCTAGCCAATGACTGGCCGTTTTTGCAGAGTGTGAGACTCCACTGATGGACATCTTCCGATCCCATTTCCAGTGCTCCTCACTGAGTTGGCTAAGACAGTTTGTTTGCACCATAGACCTTCCATGCTCAATTTTACTTTTTTCCTTTTACATTCTCACAGATTTACCCTTTCATATATACTTTTTGCATTTTAACTCCATTTCAGTATATGCTTGCTAGAAGACCTAACGGATGAGCTTGGGCATTGAGTCAGTCTCTGCCTTTCTGGTAAGAGATGTGGGACTCAGATACTAAGTCACAAACTGACAGTCCACTTGGTGGAAGTGGTGAAAGTGCCTGATTGTAAGTTGCATTGACACCCTACACAGGGATAAATTGAGGGTAGTTAGCAAACAATTGAATATTGCCAGATGCTTTCTGAGACTATTTCCCCCAATGTGTAAGCAGAATAGACTGAGGGCTAAACTTAAAGTTTAATAGAATTGTCAACCTCTTAAGATGATTGTATGGTCAATGACAGGGTCGTTGTGACAACATTGGGGTCCTGATTGGGAAGACATGGGGTCCTGACACATTTTATATGCATGTATGTATGTATGTATGTATGTATATATGTATGTATGTATGTATATATGTATGTATGTACATATGTATGTATGTATGTATGTATGTATGTATATGGATTGATACCCCCAAAGGTTTTGACTCCTCAGACTCTTGAATCCTTAGAGTTTTAGAGGTTGTTTACCTGCAAAGCACACCTGTTTGAATCCTAGCCAGGCAGTCGGTCACACTCTTAGGACCTCAGATAGGATCACTGCCTATCCGATTAGATTGTAGCAAAACCCAGCATGGGACACACGAGGCCTGATAAGGGAACAAAGAGAGATGTCAAAATTTAGCAGCTAGTAGGAGCTGGGGGAGCACACAGCAGACTGGATTTGAGCTTGCTCCATCAAGAGGTTGGGAAGATGACACTGGACAGCAATGAGTTTATTGACTCAGAAATATGATTTTATGACATGGGATTTAATGCCCTGGTGAAGACCCTGAAAATCTGCTGTCAACAATGGCACATAATTGAAAAGTCTAATTATTGTGACAGATGATGGAGGACTGGATGAGAGGGCTCACAGAACGGGGCACTTTGGAATGGACAAGTTGTGTGAGATTAGAAAATGCATCTGGGGTTATGCCTCATAGAGAAGTCTGTGGAATGCATCAAACTTGAGAGAAGTATTAATGTGACTAAGAAGTTCAATGGTGGCTGAGTCTGAATGAACAAGTGCACAATGGACACAACTTCTGCAATAAATAGTGTAGGAAGCCAAACCACAACCTTTGCCATAGCTTACATTTGCCCCTAACTCCAGTTCAGGACCAGTCATCAAAGTGATCTCTTAAGATGCCTCACTTCTTTTTATTTTTTTTGAATCTTTATTGGTACATTATATATACACATCAGGATCACCCACAATATTGAAAATTTATACAATTTAATTCTCTCTTTTACTCATTCCCTTATGCACCCTACAACCCCACCCCCTCTATACATAAGCTTTGTTTTCTTTTTTTATTACCATATTTTTTCTTCCCCTTGTTACTCCTACAACTCATTTCCCTTTGAATATTTTCTACTTCACACTATCTATCATGCGTTCTAGAGCTCATTTATATCTTCAGTTTCTCACACCAGAGAAAAGATACAGTATTTCCATATCTGTGACCTATTTATTTCACTTATGAGTATGCCCTGAAGGTACATCCATTTCAGTATAAATGGCTCAAGCCTATCATTTTTATGGCAGAGTAATACTCCATTTTATAGAAAACCACCTCTTCTTTATTCACTCTGCAGTTGATGGGCATTTTGGTTGTTTCCAAGATTTAGCTCTCACAAACTGAGCACTATAAATCTGGATGCACACTCACTTCTAATTAATTTGCCTCCAGTGGTTTCATTGCAACAACCACCTCCAACCAGAATATACACAAAACCTTCCCTTTCCACGATAGAGCATTCTATTACCCTCCTTGCCTTTGAGTCTATGGCAGAAGAGATGGTGACTGACTCCCTTGTTGGAGCAAGCTCTGCATAAACAGCCTCTGTTTACCATTTGTGTGGTCTTCATCCATTTCCACATGACAGCCCCATGGGTAAAACCTGGTGGTAGGAGACACTGTCACAGTCCTCACTGATCCTGGTGAGGACTACCGTGCCATAGCCACAGCGGCTGGATGCCACCAGACTCCTCAGACTCTGCTCCCCGGTTATCGCTCTAGGTATGATCAGTTTGCAACAAGCTCAGTTCAAATTAGCATGTGAACGACTTTACAAATGATGACCTGTTTTAGAACTCGATTCACTCAGAAGGACTCAAAACCATAAACATTATATATGCCAAAGTCGAGCTTCCACGGAATTGAGTTGTGATTGCACATTATTTTGATTAAAAGCTGGCCTTTCCAGTCATACAGCTTTCCCTAGAGTCACAGCCATATCCCACCTCAGATCCATTTCTCATTCTCGCCATCAGGTTGTGTAGTATTATGTCTTTTAGGGGATGAAATAATTATAGGGGTTACAAACAATAGCAAGTTGGGACAGTGATTTCATACACAGAAATAGAAATTGATACTGTGAAACCTGCATGTCTGAGGCATGCTTGATCTGGCTTGTTGAGGATCAGAAACATTTATGGTGTGATAAGAAGTCCCATCTCTAGTATTCATTTAGATCTTAAATTTGCTGAAATACACTCTTCCACAACGATTGCATACTTTCACCCAGCAGTGGGTGAGTTATTACTAATCCCTAACTCAGAGAGGAGCACTTACCTTTACATATGAGTTTGTTTGGTTGGAAGTAGATAGAATCAATATCAGATGGTTTTTAAAGAGAATGATTACATTCTTCAGAGAATCTGGATGAGTGTGACACTGCAAAGAGATATAAGAGTATATACGGAAAATGATATATTAGTGACTATATTAGCATTTAAAAATAAGTTAAGAAGCTTATTTTACCTTTTCCTTTCTCAAAAGTATGCTTAATTCTATAAGATTTATTAAATAACTATGGTGTATTTTATTGTTATTATTCAATATCAAATACTTTCATTTAGATTCTTAAACTTACAATTTTCCAATTGTGCTAGTACTCCAAAAACACACACCCATAAAATGATGGTCAATGAAATGAGCTCTATAAACAGATTTCCATGTAAAGGCACAAAAGCTGTATAAGAAAAGAGAATTTGTTTTGATGGCATTCACTGTTGGGTCGGAATGATACACTTGTTCAAAATGGTTTCAAAACCAGCTGTGAAATGTGGAAAATGCTCCACTTAAGGCTGAGTGTCAAAGGTCATCAAGAAGACACAGGCCTTAGCTTAAAGCAAGGTTGCAAAGCTTCATTTCCCAAGGGAAAGGGAGAGCGAGGTAATCTTAGCTAACGCCAGTGGCAGTATAGGAAGGAAAGCACTTTCTAAGATGATAGAGTAATCCACGGCTATATGTCTTGAGGTGTAAAAGGTCAGTTCTGTATCCAGAATCGCTCCCTTTGAAGGGCAGTCTCTTGACGGAGAGAGCCAGGTGGTCTAAAGGAGCTACGCCAGACTCAAGAGAAGAATGTCCACTTCTGTCCGCAGATGAGCTGAGCAGCTAGAATGAGAGAGGTTTGCTGAGTGATGGTCTGGGGGTTATGAAGATAAGCAAAGAGGAAAACTGACTTTTTTGTCTGCATTTTTACTTTTTGTGAACATTTTATGGGGATTTTGTGAGGCAAATATTGTATTCACTCTTTTACACATAGAGAAATGGAGAAGGGTCTCCACGTCATACACTGAGTCCGTGGTGTAAATCAGAACCTCAGAATGTTTTACTTCCAGGAAGATTATCAGAACTATTTTAAGTATTAATACTATTTTAAGTTATTTTGATATATGTTTAATTAAGTGACGTTTTAGGACATTTTATTATGACAATCTGTAAGCTTCTTTGAGACCATGACTTACAGTGGCAAGACAAATGTCACTGCCCCATGGTTAGCCTCGTCCTGGTGACACAGTTTATAGAACTTGGGGTCCTTCTTTTGCTGAAGGGCTTCTCATGCATTCATTCACTCATCAGTGGAAATGCCTGATGGCAGTAAGGCTGCAGGTGGAAGATCCATGGTGAAGGATGATGTATCAGGCAGTTTTTCATTGTGACAAAGTACCCAAGAAAAACAACTGAAGGAGGAAAAAGCTGTTTTAGTTCATAAGTTCAGAGGTTTGAGTTCACGGTCATGTGGCTTTTTTGTTCCTGGGCCTGTGGAGTAAAGCCAAGCTTCATGGTGAAAGGAGAGGGAGAGGAGAGAGGGAGGCTGTACTGACCAGCTCCTTTCTTCTGTTTCTTTCTGGCCCACGCTCCTGCACATTGGGTGATGCCAGCCATTCATGTCAGGAATTCTCCATCACTGTGCTCTCCATTGCCAGTCATCACCTGCACAGACCTACCTACAAGTTTGCTTTATTGCTTTCCTGTTAAGTTGACCATCAAGATTAGTTTCCAAACAGTAAGAATTTACTTTAGGTCAGTATGTGGTAGATCAGAGGCTTTCAAATTTTTGCCTGAAATCTACAGATACAACTTTCAATGGACAATATGTAGGATTTTTTATTGAATAAATAAATTGGATATGTTTCTCATTTCTCAGTGGTGATACTGGGAACTGAACCCAAAGTGTTCACACTGTGCTATGTCATCAGCCCATTTTTAATCACTTTATTTTGATACAGGGTCTCGCTAAATTTTCCAAGATTGCTTCAAAATTGCCCTCCTTCTGCGTCAGCCTCCTGGCATGCTAGTTTACAGGTGCATGCTTCCAGGCCCAGCAAGTATGTTTATCTTAATACACCTGGCAACAGCATCCTGGGCGAGTAGAAATAGAACTTTATTTCTTGTCCTTCTCTCTAGAGTTATTTCTCCAAAGGTTCTACATATTCTGGTCAAGAAAACAGAGTTGGCTGAGTTGTTATCATAGTCTTAGAACTGTGTTAAATACAAAGGCTCCTTGTATTTCTTTTGCTTTTAAGAAAATTTAATTTCTTGTGAGCAGAACAGGCTACCTTTGTTGCTGTTTGTTTCTGTGTTGTATCTTTCTTATGACTTCCCACTGTCAAATTTTATTAACTTTTGCTGAGCTTCTTTTCTTGGTGGTGAACAAATTTGGGGGCAACTTGAAAATCTGTTATTCTTTGATCACTTAGTCAAAGCGATAATCCGAATATGGGTGGTTTTCTCAGGAGGCCATATCTCTGTGTATGTTTACAACCTTTAAACCACCCCATATTGGCCTCTGGATATAAAGCCACTGATATTGTGAACATTTAAGAAGATTATTGAGGATTAACACTGAAATAGGATAGAGTACACTGCTGGGGTATAGAAGTGCTTTGGCTCACCATCGTTAAGAATTTAATGATTGTTTTAAGGCAGCATAACATGACTACCTATCATTTCCCCCTGTTCTTTCTAGTTTTTCAGCTTTTTGTTGTAGAATTTCTCTGCTGGTTCTCTTTGCTTTTAGTCCTTTTGAATCCCACTCTAATTCATATTCTCTATTCATTCCATGTAGAAGTTAAACAACTTGGGATATTCAAGTGAAAGACATTGCTCATTGTGGAAAATTCGAAATGGATGGGAAGATTTGGATGTATTTGTAGTGGATATCATGAAGAAAGCATGACTGTCCAATAGATGGTTATTACAAAAACGCCAACTCTCCTCTTCTCTCTGAGATGAGAATGATCTCCAAGGCTGGGCCAGAACACATTCCTTTCCACAGCTGTATCATCTGCCTTCCACCATTGACACCAGGACACAGTGCCTCCCCTGCTACCAGTCAGCTTCTGTTCTGTCTTTCTAAGTCAGCCTGAAACCCCAAAGAGGCCAAGTAGTCTATGAGCGGGCTGGGGGCAATACTATGGCAGACATTCCTCACCTCACCATCTTTGGGGCACCAACTTCGCTGTCATTACCAGTTCGGCTGCAGTGACAGATCCAGAGGTACTCTAATCTCCACATTTTTCATTTCCTAACTTTTAGATATTAATGGGTCCTCTGGGGTATAAACCATGGAGCTCAGGAATCCCTTTAACCCAGTGGTTTTCAATCTTAGTCACACTTTGGATTCACATGGGAGCTTGGAAGAGTCTAGCTGCCCAGGTTCCCCCAGATGGATTGTATCAGAATCTCTTGGGAGAGTATGTCTGGCTCTGAAGTTCTTTTAGAGTCTTTGGCACAGTTTCAGGGTCAGCCAAGTAGGCAGTCATGGCTATGGTTCACTTCTCATCCTATGTTCTAAGTTCTCTACTTGTGATCAACTAAGATTATGTCTTTGATTTGTTTCCCCTTTGAGAAAGGACTTGATTATACATGTTATGCACCTAAGAATTCAGTCATCTCCAGCCTCTCTTCTCTACTTTTCCTGTTCACAGAAGAAAAAAGTCTCAGCCCCCTATCACTGCTAGTCAAATAATAAAATTGTTCTGTTTAAATGTGATATGTGGGACCCATTTTCAAACTACTGGTATCTTAGTAGAAAGTTTTGGAACCCTCATAAAATTTTGAAATCATTCAGATTTAGTGTATAGCAAGAGGTAAACAAATGATTGTTAAACTAAATCAGTTTGTGAAATTTTCTTCTTCACTTATAGAAAGTAGATTATGGCACTGAATACATTTCTGAAACTCTTTAGGTAGGTTGGTGACTTAGCTCTATTGAATGGAACTGTTGCATTTTTCAGATTGTTTAGCTCTCAGTAGTCACTGTCATCCTGTTTAATCATCTATCAACTGTTAAACTCTAAAGATATGTGTAAAATGAACACAATACTATTTTGGCAGAGTTTTGGGCATGTTTGTGGATATAGAGGAGCATGTAACACTTGCTCCTGTATATCTCTTTAACATGAAAGAATTGTGGTTTATTTTGCTCTTTTTTTCTCATTAGCATCCAGGAAAAATACTCAAGAGGAAAAAGGGTATTATTTTACTCTGAGGGCTAACTGTGATGGAAACTTGGAAATGAAACAACTCTGTGTAGGTATGTAGGTCATGAATTCTAAAAGTCTGAAGTACCTCTGGTTTATTCATCCAAAATGAAAATATTCTTGAGTCATCATAATCTTGTTTATGGCTTTTTGGGGAAAATTTATCTTGAAACCAGATATAGATTTTGGAAGAAAACCAGACTCCTGGACAGTTAAATTCAGTAGAGGTCACAGGCAAAATTGCTAGGAGATTAAAGTTTTCCTTATTAAACCTAAAATATTCAGACTTGAATATTCAGGCATAAGTTAAAATACTTTCCTAGAAGTAACTGTATATCATCAACTTTAGATGAAAAATCTAGGGACTATTTTCATTTGAAAGACTAATTATTTGCTTCTCTAGTTTCCTTAAATGATTTCAAGGGTGAAATCTAGAGTTTATTTCATGTATTACTAAATCCTTTTCTGTAGGTTATGGGCAAGAATAAATACGTATTTATTTATTTACTTATTTGGCATGTACTTACTGAGTGCCCATTAGATGCCTGTTAAGTCCTGGGAATACACTGCTGGGCAGGATCGTTCCTGTACTTATACAGCTTAGTGTTTAGCAAGGAATATCAGCATGGACAAATAAGTGATGCATATTTTGTTTTAATTTCAGATTTTATAAGTGCAACAAGAGGGAGACTACAGTATGTAAAGGAAACCATTACTATAGGAAGTGTTTTTTTGAGGGTTTCTAAGGAATTTCCTGAGGAGTCATATTTTGGCTGGTATTAGGTAGATTAGTAGGCGTTAACTTAGATGTTATTTTGTAATGGTACTTCTTTTTTTTCAAATCACCAAGAGCTAATATTTTGTGGGCCAGGTGCCTGGGCTGCTTGTATAAAATTTAATTTAGGAAATCATTGCCTGTACATTTACAAAAGGCAAAGTGGCAAGAATGACCCAAAGTATAGTGATTAACTCAACAAATATCTTCACTGGGGATATAGCAGTGAACAAAACAGAAACTGCTGTCTGCATGAAGCTTGCACTATAATGGAAGAGTCATAAATATGATAAATAAGTGACCTACAAAGCATGTTATTGTTCTAGGAGAAAAATAAAGCAGATAGGGAGGAGTTAAGGAGTGTTGATGAGTGTAAACTTAGCATAGCTTACTTTAGTGCAGTGGTCTTGGAAGATTCTACTCACAGGCCAGCTACTCAGATCATCCTTATACTTTTGTGAACAGTCACTAATGTCATTTTGCGCATGACTCATGATTCATAAGCATTGAAAAGTTATGGGGAGAGAAGTGTGGGAATATAGCAAAGAACCTCCACTGCAATCCTGAGTGCTTTTGTCTGTCTCTGGAATCTGGGGAGGGTTTTAGAGTGGAGAGGGCTGGGCTGTGGCCTGAAGGACCTCAAATCAAATCCTGGTTCTGTGATTCATAAACTGTTCAATTTCTGGAAAATTTACATACTTTTCCAATTCTTAGTTTCCTTTTCGTAGAGTAGATGGCTTGGGCCAGATCTGCAAAACTTGTTCAGACCTGGAAATGTCTAAACTGTGAGGCACAGGGGTGCTGATGAAGGCCACACATCTCTACCCCCACAGTACTTTACCTGTATTGGTCAGTGGCCTTTGGGCTGGCAGGCAAGGAATATACTGTACTTGCATTGACATCGTGTAAATAAAAACCACAAACATTTGTACGTGTTACTTGGTATGTGCCAGGTGTATTTGTTAGCCTCTTATCTGCAACACTCAGAGTAGATTTAAAATGTGAAAGCTATTATTTGCACTTCCACTCAAGAAATGACAAGTTGGGCCAGAGGGTTAGCTCAGTGGTTCTGGCGCCTGCTTCACAAGCGCAAGGTCCTGAGTTCGATCCCCGGTAACCACATATAATGTTGGGCGTGGAGATACGCCCACCAGCAATCAACACCGCATACCACAATGCTGGACGTGGTGGCTCACGTCTGTCATCCCAGCACTCGGGAGGCAGAGACAGGAAGATTGCTGAGTTCGCGGCGGCTTGCCTAGGCACCATAGTGAGCTCAGGGCCAGCCTGAACTACAAAGCGACACCCTGTCTCAAAAAGCAAAAAAAAAAAAAAAAAAGAAATGACAAGTTTAAAGAGAGTAGGGAACTTGCATAAGATCACACAGTTAGTGAGGGAAAGAATTAGAGATTTATGCAGCAATTAGATCCAGCCAGTCCATGTTGTGTTCTCCAAACATTTTTCAAATGTATGTCCCATTAATAACATAATTTTGGGCACTTATCTCAAGAAATATTTATTTACTGGGGCTGGAGATTTAGCTCAGTGGTTCCAGTGCCTGCCTATTAAGCACAAGGTCTCTGGTTCAGTCTTCAGTAACGACATAAAACAGTACTGGGCATGAAGACTCATGCACACTAGCACTACATACCACAATGCCGGGAGTGGTGGATCACACCTGTAATCTCAATATTTGGGAGGCAGAGGCAGGAGGATTGCTGAGTTCAAGGCTTGCCTGGGCTACACAGTGAGCTCAGGGCCAGCCTGAACTACAAAGTGAGACCCTGTCTCAAAAAACAAATTTACTGATGTAAAATTTTATTAATGTTATAATAGGGCACACATTATAAAATACTGATAAAGTAGAAACTAAAAATGATGAGTGAAGATGAAATTTAAAAAAATATTGAGCAATGCAATAATGCTTGACATTCATAACTGAGAATGAATATGCTATTCTTTTTTGATTTGAATCATAGCCTTCTCTGCATGATTCAGCAATTCAAAGTCCATTTCTCAGTTCTTAGCTGAAATATATACTTTGCAAAGATACTTGGATCCTTAGAATTGTAGCTGTCCTTATATGTGATATGCATTTGCCAAACATTCTTTACAGAGGGTTTTTTGTTTTTTTTTTTTTGCTTTTTGGAGACAGGGTCTCGCTTTGTAGTTCAGGCTGGCCCTGAGCTCACTATGGTGCCCAGGCAAGCCGCCGCGAACTCAGCAATCCTCCTGCCTCTGCCTCCCGAGTGCTGGGATTACAGGCGTGAGCCACCACGCCCGGCACTGTGGTATGCGGTGTTGATTGCTGGTGGGTGTGAGTCTCCACGCCCAGCATTGTATGTGGTTTCCGGGGATTGAACTCAGGACCTTGCGCTTGCGAGGCAGGCGCTGGAACCACTGAGCTAACTCTCCGGCCCTATAGAGGGGTTTTAAAAAATGTCCTTTAAAAAATCTTCTCATCAGCTCTCTGGGAGGCTGAGGATAACGTACACACAAAAGGACTGGGGATATACCTCAGTGAGAAGGCCCTGGGTTCAATTTCTGGTACACAAAACACAACAGAACCAAACAAAATCAACAACTGTCTCATCCTTCCTTGTTTGAACAAATGGTCCTGAAAATCTTCAGAAGGGGTTGAATTTTTACAACTTTATACAAAAGCTTAAAATAAACTAATTTGTTACTCTGAGGATGTTGAAACGGTAGAATATTTAGAAATCTGTGTTTGCATTTTTATTAACATGCACAGCAGAGATTCCGGAGTACTCCACCTTTTTCAGCCTGGTTTTCCCTGAGAGCTGAGCCTGCATTTTATGAAATGATCCCAAGGATGTGAGAGGGAAGGATCGGGACAAGGAGAGGAAATGTGACTATTAATAGGAAAAGGTGTTCTAATATGAGAGGGAGGGAGAGTTGGCCACCATCTCATTTCCTTTGGAACGGGGTGGGTTGATTAACATTGAGAAGTGGTCTTCGTACAGCGGAGAGATGTTTGCTTCTCAGGACAGCCTCTGGGGAAAATGTCCCCTAGCTCCCATTCTCCATAGTTTTGAACAAAACTCCTTCCACTTTTGGACTGCACTTTGGGTATCCTCAGGGCACCTACTATAGCTTTCCACCTCTCCAGTGCAATGGGAAAGACTTGGGTGGGAGGCAAGAAAGAGACATTTTGTGCAAGTCTGAAGCAGGGAGACATAGCTTAGGTCTGCCTGAAGGAGACCAGTACACTCGCGTCACACATGAGCTGCCCGGAAGAGAGCTGGGGCAGAAGCTGAAATGATACCAGCAAGGTGTTAGGTAGTTACTAACATTGCTTTTGACAGTGGAAACCATAGAATTAAGTTCCTAACTATATTCTAAATGCTCTTTTGAGCAAAAATTTTTTAAAAAGTATTTATGTATCCATTGTTAAAGTATCACCTGTACCTTCCTAGATGCAGTACATTGCAATATATGAACAAAAAAAAAATGAGGAGGAAGAGCTGACCTAGGAATCACAGAAGAAGAGAACATATTTCTTCCCTTAAGATGCTTGTAGGGATATGCAAGAGGTCACCAAAAAGACTCCTGTGTTGGACTTAACCTAAAATATTAATATTGGCATGATAGTTATTTATTTTTGTGACTATGAATAGGAAAAGGTGTTCTAATATGAGAGGGGGGAGAGAGACAGGTAGATAGACAGACACAGAGAGACAGAGAGAACCACATCTGCCAGGAGAGTAAGAGAGGACGCTGCTCACTGAAAGATGGGGTGCTATGGAGTAAGTGTTGAGGAGTTTGTTGTATAGTTTTGACACTGAATAGAGCCTGATCCTCTATTTCTGAGAGTTATGTGGACTCTGGCTGTATATTTTGGCTTTGTCTCTGAAAACTGTTGAAAACCTTTTTCCTTCTGAAAGTATAAATCCACCCACCCATTCTAAAACTTCAAAAAGCAGCTTGCACATGAAACTTCTATTCGAATTCTTGAGATCGCATTTTTTTTTTTTTTTAAGACAGGGTCTCACTTTGTAGTTCAGGCTGGCCCTGAGCTCACTATGTAGCTCAGGCAAGCCTGGAACTCAGTGATCCTCCTGTCTCTGCCTCCTGAGTGCTGGGATGACAGGCGTGAGCCACCACGCCCGGCACTGTGGTATGTGGTATTGATTGTTGGTGGGCGTGAGTCTCCACGCCCAGCATTGTATGTGGCTACTGGGGATGGAACTCAGGACTTGCGCTTGCGAGGCAGGCGCCGGAACCACTGAGCTAACCCTCTGGCCCGAGATCTCATCATTTTTGAAACGTTTCATATTTAGACTAGAGCCACGGATGCCACAGCATTGTATTTTTCTATCATAACTTTTATCACTCTTTATATGTTTGCTTTACTATCTGTCTTTACCATCTGCCTAGAACCTGCTTGTTCACCAGTATATAGCCAAGGAGCCACCAGCGTGCTCAGCCTTCAGATTGCATGTAGTCACCTGGCTGTATATATGCAGTAATTTGTACATATTTGCTGAATGGAGAAAGTTATTTGGTTTTATTCCTCAAAAAATGCCTCAAAGGAAAGAGCATGTATATAAGGGCTGGGGGACTGGGGGTGGGTAGGGATATGGGTAAAAATGAGATTTAACTTCTGTCATATACTGGTACAAATTCCCCAATGTTGTGTGTGATTGTGAGCTGTATATAAAATGTATCAATAAAGAATTCAATTAAAAATGCCTCAAAGAATATTGCTTTTGTTTAATGGCTACATAAGAATATGTGAAGGCATGAAACCTACCTGAATCAATGATGAATATTCTTTACTTTCTTGATTGCCGTTTTGAGAAACATAAGAAAGTATTTTGATTTTTACTTCTTTTGAGCTTCCCCATACACATTTCCATGTAGTGTCAGACATGAACAACTGATATGGTAGTTTTGGGTGTTTTGACAACAGCTTTGGTCTACAGAGTTCATACATCTTAGGGCATGTTATCTCAAGCTCCAAGGCTAAGATTTTTTTTTTCCAAGAAGCAGTCAAATGCATTGAACATGTTTGAGTTTGAAAGGTTTGTGTATCTCACTAATACTGTAAGCTGATGCTTCATCAGCAAAGAGGGATGATTACAACTCTGAGGCAGATGTGGTAGAAGCAGAAGCAGGACACTTCCAGAAGGAGCACTAATATTTCTGATGAAGGAAAACAAACCACTCACCCTCAGCAGCTTCTATCTTGAGACATCTTAGCAAGAGGTACAGAAAGAGTTGAAGCTTGAACGCCATGATTGCCTAAGTCTGGGGAGACAGAGAAGGTTGGTGTTATCAGAAAGCCAAAAAGTGCATTTTGGGAAGACAGTACATTTGGCTAGAGGACCACATTTATAATAACATTCTTTTTTCTTCATTTTCTTTCTTACCTAATTACTTCCATTTTCC
Organism: Thryonomys swinderianus; assembly: GCA_004025085.1. Lineage (NCBI taxonomy): Eukaryota > Metazoa > Chordata > Mammalia > Rodentia > Thryonomyidae > Thryonomys > Thryonomys swinderianus. Next base: position 17,389 of record PVIC010037252.1, read on the forward strand.
TATAGCTAATGAAGAGAAAGCAAGGGAAAGAATCTTACTTTTGCCCTTGATTTGTGTTTAGGAGAAGAACAGTCCTACAAAAATGAGTGAAAGCATACTAAGGAAACTATATATGAAGTGGTTGGAATTATAGTTGATGCCATAGAGAGAACAGAGATTGAGAAGATATCCAGTTTACAACATGACACAATTTTAAACTGAAAGGAAAATATCTTTAGTAAAATTCCCATAGGAGATAGGCAAATGAATAATCTTTTTACACCCTGCTTAAATGTTCCATGCTGCAACTGACTGCAGCTTTTGTTGGTTGGTGGTCCATCTTAAGGGCTTTTACATGCTACAATTTTAAGTGGGTCAGAGCTGAAAAATTCATCTTACCACATGATAGATGCAGGAAATATTCATCCTGCTGAGATTGCTATGTTGAGCCTCTCTTGCCCAAATTCTTTAAACTCTAAGACCCAGTGCAGGGATGCAAAGTATCTTGGGAAGCAATTTTTATTCTTTAGCTTGGAAGTAGATAACCATCTAATTTGAGAGTTTTAAAATGGTAAAAATGGGGCCGGAGGGTTAGCTCAGTGGTTCGGGCGCCTGCCTCGCAAGCGTAAGGACCTGAGTTCGATCCCCGGTTACCACATATAATGCTGGGCGTGGTGGCTCACGCCTGTAATCCCAGCACTCGGGAGGCAGAGACGGGAGGATTGCTGAGTTCGCGGCAGCTTGCCTGGGCACCATAGTGAGCTCAGGGCCAGCCTGAACTACAAAGCAAGACCCTGTCTCAAAAAAAAAAAAAAAAA
>PVIC010037253.1:0-18174 GCA_004025085.1 Thryonomys swinderianus
AGATGATTCATGTGCATATATGTAAAGATCTTTAAATATTTTGGTTGTGTTCATTTTGTGGATTTTGGGGAGCTTTCTTGTGCTTTTTTTGCTTCAGAAAGTAACACATTAAAATAATACAATTTTGAGTTAAGAATTAAAACATCTTCAGGAAAAATAATATTCGATACTTTTTCATTTTTTATTAAAATTACAGCAACATGATGGTAGTGCTACTTTTATTGAAATATGTATTATAAAATATATATAAATTTTGTTTATATATTAGCATTATTATATAATAGCACACAGCATTATTTAAATATAGTTAATTTACTCAATGGATTTGAATTTTTTTTTTTTTTAGACAAGGTCTCACTTTGCAGTTCAGGCTGGCCCTGAGCTCACTATGTAGCCCAGGCAAGCCTCAAACTCTGCAGCAATCCTTCTGCTTCTGCCTCCTGAGTGCTGGGATGACAGGGGTGAGCCACCACACCCAGCACTGTGGTGTGTGGTATTGATGGCTGGTGGGTGTGAGTCTCCACACCCAGTATTGTATGTGGTTACTGGGGATCGAACTCAGGGCCTTGCGCTTGCGTGGCAGGCGCCGGAACCACTGAGCTAAATCTCCGGCCCAGATTTGATATTTTAAAAACAATTTAAATTTTTAAAGTAAATTTAAAATATTCTTTCTGCTGTGACTAGGCATTATGTAATTAGAAAGTAAATATAATTAAAATTATTTTGATAGTGATTTAAATAATACATATAAAAATAATTTAGAGGGGATGATGATATAATAATTCTTAGCTAAGTGAATGTGGCTATAAAGTCTCCATCCCAAAATGAAACACTAATAAAACTAGATTAAAAATGGGAAAGTGCATTGATATCTCTGACATTAAAAATATGAATAGAGAACCTACCCTAATTTCGCGACATTCCATTTTCAAACAGAATTTATATCATCAGTCTCCACGTTACTTCACTCTTGGAAAATAAAGCTGTTCTAAGAGAAGGGCTCGTGCCAGGACGCAGCACGCTGCCTGCGGGCTGCTGAGCGAAGCAGAGACCGGCCGACGGCGGGTCCTCGGGCGTCTCGGCCGCGAGGCGCGCGCGAAGCACCTGCAGACGCAGCGCACGGGGGTCAGCGTGCTCCAAGCTCCCGCAGCGCGCAGCGCAGCGCCGGCCGCAGCTCCCGCCTCCTCTCTGCAGGACCCACGGGAAGCTCCAGCGTCACTCCGCGCTGGGAGCGCTTCTTTGGGGCCTGAGGTCGCGCGCTCTTCGGTGGCCGGGCCGTGCGCGGCGGAGCGTGCCCTCGTGGGTTTGCGCTTGTGTGTGGCACGCACGGCACAGCGCGGCCCCGGAGCTGCGGTCGTACACGGCCGTGGGCGCCGCTGCCGGGACCGCGTTCCGGCGTGTGGGGCGGGGTTGGGGAAGCGGCAGGAGGTGCCAGATGCCAGGCCCGGGGACGCAGCCTCTCGCCGTCCCCAGCCCGCCTGGGCGTGGGACGGGACTCGGAAGCGGCCGCTGGGAAGTTCCCTGTCTCAGCCTGCAAGGCCCGGAAGGGGACTGCGTGCTCCGGGAGCCGCAGCCAGGACGGGTGCGGGTGGTGCCGTGAGGGGATTTGAAGACTTAGCGGCAACATGTCTTCCAGTTAAAAAATGTGTTCAGATTCAAACATTCACCATCTATGTCAGTCGTATCTCATATACTTCTGATTTCAAGCTCCAGTTTTAGCTCGGTTTAGTTTGGCTTCTCTGTCTCCCTTTTTCCGCTTTTTAACCGGAGGAAAGGCTGAAATGGAAGGGTTATCCTCCGGCCTCCGTCTCCCAGAGAGCAGAAAGGTTCAAGTTCAGTTCTGACACAGCAAGTATTTCCTTGTAGGAAGATGCTTAGGGAAGTATCCTTAAATTTCTGGTCTGTGTTTTGGTTTTGCTTTTGTGTCTGATGGTTCATTTTTGTTGCAAGGAACCTAATTTAACCTAGTTTATGTCAAACCGGAAGCTGAGAGTTACGTAAGCAAATGCGGGGCGGGGCCAGCTCGTAAACTGGCTCCTTCAAGACACAGAATCAAGATACATCACGTAGAGGGGCCAGATCTCGGTGATGAGTGTGATCATAATGTGTAGCTAAAATGTACAAAAAGATATTAGCAATCATCAAATCGGTCAGAGACAAGCGTTTATAAAATGTATAGTTTTCAATCATAGTTATAAATGTACATTTATAAAATGTACAGTATGTTTGCGGGAGGGACAGCCCTGATGACAGAACCCAGTCCTAGAACACAAGGGGGGATTGGATGCCCGTCCGGAATGAACCAGTTGGAAACTAGACGAGAGGAGGTGGAGGAATTTCATTATATCAAAACCAAAGAGATAAAAAAGAGCACACGCTTGAAACAGGAGAGCCCCCCCCCCCCCATCTGTCTGTATGTCTTTCTGTCCTCAAAGGACGTGGTTTGGTAGAATCTACAATAAAAAACAAGACATCCGAGTTACTCATGTAAGAGTGAAGATTCCTCCCAGCCCTGTAATTCTATAACACTCACACCTTATGAATCAAGAAGGGACCTTTCAGTGTCATTTTTGACACACTGACATCTCAAGAAATAATTGAGGGGCAAGGAGGGTCCTTTGCTAAATACTGTTTTTTCAAAACATACCTCTAGCGTTTGCTATGTGTAACTATAGAAACGATTCCCAGCCGATCTGCAAGGCTGCAGGCTCAGCCCTCACGCCGCCCTGCGCAGCCGCCCTTGCTCCGGGGTCCCAGGGCCACAGCTCCTCCCCGAGCCTCGGCCTGCAGCTCCCGACCGTCTGCTTTTGTGCAGGTGACCCCGCTGGACCCAGGGGCAGCTCAGTGGGGAAGGCGGGCAGCAGACCTGCACTCCTGGGACCCAAAGCCACGACCCCGAAGGACAAGCGCCTCGCGTCCCACTGCTCAGCTCGCAGAGGCGCTGGCGCTGCGCCCTCTGGGGGGGGGGCACGCATCACTGCGACGTTCCTGTGGTCACGGGCAAGTCCAGAGGCCCAAGCGGGGCTGCGTGTGGCCGGACCACAGTTCTCTAACCTCCCGGCAGTTAGGGTCAGTCCTACCTGCAGGCCAGGGAGCCTGTTCAGAAACGTGGGCCCGCAGTGACTGGACAGAGGCCTCCAAAGGGCCCCTCTGCAGGTCTCAGGCCCAAGAAAGAGCACTCAGGTCTGCCCTGCAGGGAAATGGCCGAGAGTGACCAGGCACTTTCTCCGCCACATCAGTCCAGTTCCTTGTCAAAGCGAAGCTAAAGCCAGGTTCTCCTGGGGCGCATTTCTGGGCTGAGTCAGGTTGGAGGAGCTGTGGGGACCAGCAGTTATGCCAAGTGCCTGCTTCAACCTTTGTGGCCCCAATTGCGCAACTCTCAGACAAAACGTATTTGCTGGGTTTATTGGATTTTGACAGGGAGCATCTTAAGAAAAACTGCACAGGGCAGAGAATTTAGCTCAATGGTTCTGGTGTCTGCCTGGCAAGCGCAAGATCCCAAGTTTGATATCCAGTACCACATGTCACAGTGCCGGGCATGGTGGCTCATGTCTATAATTCCAGCGCTTGGGAGGCAGAGGCAGGAGGATTGCTGTGAGTTCAAGGCTTTCTTGAGCTATATAGTGAGTTCAGAGCCAGACTAAACTATAAAGCGAGACCCTGTCTCAAAAAAAAAAAAAAAAAGAAAAAAGAAAAATTGCACAGCTGCAGACCCTGAGGAAGACACGCTGTGAGCGCATTTCCACCTCACTGTGACTGTGAACGCTGCTCGTGGAGACCCAGGATCACTTCCACAGAGAGAAGAGAGGCTGGTTCCCTTGTGCCGATGACAGGGCTTCCTTGTCTGGCAGCCACATCGACACAGCTGGTTAATGTGTCTTTAATGTACTTTATCTGGGTCCCATTCAAACAAATGCCTCCAATCTAGGCAAAGCGACCAAAGCCACTGTTTCCCACAATCCTTAAGCAATGCTCTTACAAAGCCTGTCGGTGAGATCTGTAAGATACCGGGAGGACACAGTTTGCCAAAAGTGCCTAGTGGAGGGTCCTCCATTGAACTGCTATATCACTTAAACAGCTTTCCTAGGGATTTCTGAGGGTGTAGCAGGCACTTTCCGTATCTGTCTTAAAAAGACTAGCTAGACTGTGTCGGCTCACCACAGGGACTGAAGTCTGCGGCCCGGGCTCCCTGCGGTCCAGGCCTGGTTGGACGGACAGCTCCGAGGGGTGTCCACGTGCCCAGTCTGCAACCTTCAGTCGAGGGTGCGGGTAAAACAGTGTACTCGTCAGCAATGCCAGCCTCACCCTATGCAGCAGAGAGGACCTGCTGGCCCTTGACTGGCAGCTTGGCATACCTGTCTTTAAGCTGTCACCGGGGAACTGTGCCCTGTACTAATCAAACTGCTCCGTGAGACAAGTGGTATCGAGGGCTGTGCGGTAAGAAGTCTGCGCTGTGCACACAGATGGCGTGTCCTCCAGCCCAGCCTGCAGAGGGCGCTGTGCAGCTGGAATGCCACCTTGACGCCCAGGACACATTGTACGCACAGGCCTGGGTGGTCTCCGGAGAAGGCGTGCCGGCACAGGCTTCCTGGGACAGGCAGCACCCGGGAGCACTGGAGGCCGGTCCAGGGGCCGCGGGGGACGAAGCGCAGGTCAGAGCAGCGGGCTGGTGCCCGACGGCCCGCAGACGGGGCAGCTGGAGGCAGGGCAACTCTCCGGAGCCTGGGCCTCGGCCCCGCTCACCCAGGCGGCGGCATCTTCGGAGCGAGGCGGTCACATCTGCTCCGACTTACTCACTGCCTGTTCCTTCTATTCCATTTATTCTGAGACAGAGTCTAACTGCCTAGGTTGGCTCAGATTTGTGATCCTCCTGCCTCAGCCCGCTGGAGGGCTGGCATTACAGACCTATGCCATTGTGTGTGGTTATTTTTATTCTCTCTGGAACTTTCTTCTCATTTGTGTATGTCTTCTTGACTTACATAGAATTTTACAATCACTTCAAATTGATTTTCTTAAAGAGCAGTATCAGTAAATCACTAAAATCTAATTAATCTTTCATTAAGAAAATCTTGGCGTTTGTTTGAAGTCCTTCCCACCGAAAATGAAGATGCAGTCTGCAAAGAAAAGAAAGTAGGAGAACAGTTCTTTCAGGGAGCATACGGCGGATTTTCACTTATCTTCAACGCGGCCGAGGGTGGTCTTTCTGCTCTGGCTGGATCCAGCGCCGAGACACACAGGAGCCGGGTGTGCGAGGGGCGGCTGGGCCACGGAGGCCCCTGCCCTGCCTGCTCTTCCCCGCCGCCCTCGCCGTGTCACGGGCTCCTCACTGTGGAGCAGGGGTGAGAGCTGGGAGGGCGGCGGCCCCGCCGGCATCACTGTCTGTGCGGCCCGGGCCCCGCCTCCACCAGGCTTCTGCACCGCCGTCCCTGGAAACACGGCCTTTCCCCGCTCGAGTCCCCGTGCCGAAGACCTTGGGTCAGATAAAACTGTATTTCAGTGATTCCCGTGCTTTTTGCTTGTTAATGCGATCTTTTTTCTCTACAATTTATAACCGTGTTTAAAACACCCGCTGACATAAAATCTCCACCTCCGCCTCCGCCTGCCTTCCGGGAGCAGTCACCCTGCGAGGCTTCTCGGACGGTGTTCTTCATAATTTTCCTGTCTCCATGAGCACTCGGATAACTTCCCTTTGCATGGCGACGACAGGCTGACCCCGGCTGTGCCCAAAGGGGATCGGGCGGAGACCGGTAACTCCGCCTGAGACCCTTGTCCCGAGTTTGGGCGCTGCGGGCTGGGCTGCTGTGAGGCCCGGGAAGGGCCGGGACACGGGGCAGCAGAGGCGCCTCCGGGCCGGACCTCGGCGCTGGCCGGGGCCCGGAGGAAGCGCGCAAACCACCGCCCCGCCTCGCTGCCCGCCGTGGCTCCCGCGCGTTGCCTTCCGCTTCTTGCTCGCCCGTTTCCTCCGCGGCTGTGAGCCCAGGGGCAATCGCCCTGCTTTGCTCCCTAGTCGGGCCCAGCAGGGAGCGTTCAGGGCAGATTTGCACAAAAATGGAGGGATAAATAGCGAAGACATGATTAGATTTCTGGGGATGTTTATCTACAGGTGGGTGGGGAGTAAAATTGTGACCACCCCAAAACTACAGTAGGTTTCTGTATCGGCAAGTAAGAGTATATTAGAAACATCATATGAACACTTCTGTGTTCAGCTAAATATTCAGAATCCTCCAGGACTTGCAAAGGCAGAGGGATGTTTTCTGTCCTCTGGCTCTGCGTGAACAAGAACAACTCTCGCTAGAACTGGAGCTCTCTTCTGGCTGTGTTTTCCTTTTTAAATTCCTGGAATAAATAGAAACAACTAGAAATACTAAATATTTAAAACATGGAGAGTTTAGATTAATTTCACAATTAAACAATAACTCCAGTCTTTTCTACACTCGGTTCTCAAGTCCCTGGACTTTTGTAAGAAGATATTAAAATCTATATATTATCTTTATCTGTTTGTATTTAGATTTTTCTTTTTCTTAGTTTTTTTTTTTTTTTTTTTGAGACAGGGTCTCGCTTTGTAGTTCAGGCTGGCCCTGAGCTCACCATGTAGCCCAGGCAAGCTTCGAACTCAGTCATCCTCCTGCCTCTGCCTCCCAAGTGCTGGCATGACAGGTGTGAGCCACCACGCCCGGCACTGTGGTATGTGACTCTGGAAATAGAACTCGGGACCTTGCACTTACCAGGCAGATGCTGGAACCACTAAGTTAAATCACTGGCCCCTGTCTGTATTTAGATTTGAAAGCTGCATAGCGTTAAGGTGATAAAGTGACTGAATCTAGCCAGATAGATGATAGGTGACAGGCAGGTGACAGGCAGGTGATAGTAGTCTGTTCTTTGTTGGCCCCTTGAGCCAAAGCAGGCTCAGTATGTTTAATCTCAAGCTTCTGCTCCTGGAGAATAATGTAAACAGACCCTTTCCATGGTGTCTTAGGAAGCAGCACGGCACGCGTTCGCTGGTGATGCCGGTAACATCTCGCGAGAAGCAGGGACTCGGACGCGCAGGCCTCTGAGTCGTTTCCTCTCTGCAGACGATCCCGGCAGCTTCCATCACAGGAGATAGGAGGACCTTGCGTCTTCAGAGCCAGGAGCAAGGAAGCAAGAGCGGCGCCGGCCCAGGTGATGGCGCCCAGCGGGGCGGTCGAGAAGAACAGAGAAAGGGGCGATTCCCTGGGTCCCGGGCTTCTCTAAGTTTCCTTTTGGCTGGATTTTTTTTTTTTTTTGGTGGTACCAGGGATTGAACTCAGGCCCTTGTGCTTCCAAGGTAGGTACGGTACCACGTGAGCTAAATCCCCAGCTGCTTGGCTGGAAATTTTGAGCCGAGGTCTCGCTGTCATTTTCTCTCAAAACTCAACTCCCTGACAAGGGCACGGATCTCTTCTCCCGAAATCTACCGTGGATTACGGTCACTGCATCTTGAGGAGCCTTTGACAGACGCTGAGACTGCTCTGTGCGGTGCCGCCTGGCGTGGTGGGGACACGGGCAGGAGCCTGCAGAGGCCCGTTTTTCTTTGAGACCAGTTGAATTTTAGAGTGGTTTTGGGCTGACAGGTCACTGTTGCAAGGTGCACAGGTAGCTCCTCGGCGTCTGCGTGCTCAGCCCCGCAGGGCGACCCGGGCCTCCTGAGGCTCCACGCGCAGCCGCGCTGCGTTCACTCTGTGCGGTGCCCATCCGGGCTTGGAAGGCGAAGAACGCCACAAATGATCAATAAGCGCCTGTTGGTCTAGGTAACAGTCAGTAGCGGTTCAGGGGGTGTCAGTTACTTTAGCGCAATGTAGGAGGCGGCAACAGGAAAGAACAGGAGCAGGCACGTGTGTCCCTGCAGAGGCTTCTCCCGCGGCAGCCGCAGCCCCACAGTGACGGCCGCCAGCAGGTCTCCCGAGCCTGCTTAACTGCAGAACTGGCGCTCGGGCCGGCCAGCACGGGGCAGACAGGAGTGAAGTCATTTCAGCACATTCTGTGGGGAGAGCTCAGTGATGTAGCTAAATGTCCTATTGAAAGATAAAAGTGCGACTAGCAGTTTTTAGCACTCCCGGAAGGGCCTCATTCTGATGTTGCTTAATCAGCCCCAAGGAAAGGCTGAGCATTAACTCACGGAGCAGAGAGATCAGCGCCACTGCAGAGCCGGAGGGTGGGCAAGGCCTTTCCTCCCTGTGGTGGCTCCACAGGCATCTGCCCTCCAGATGTGGGCACGGCCAGGGCTGCAGGAAAGACAGAGACCAAGCGGGTGAAGCCTCTCTTCATCTGGTGTCAGCGAGGGGGACGGAACCGTCCGCGGGGGGAGGGGCAGGAGGCCCGGGGGAGCCCCGGGTCAGAGGACATTGGAAGGGTAAGTCAGAAAGTCTTCTCTTGTGCAGGGCTAGGTCCTCCGTTAAAGACTTTTTTGAGTAAGAAAACACCCTAATTGGTCCTGGACATCAAGATGATGAATCGGGCAGCTAATTTGTAAGATAAAGCTAAGGAGAGAGAAAGCCCAGCAGCCCCGCGAGGAGAGGAGCGCACAGCAGGCCCATCCGTCTCCAGAGGCCGCGGGAGCCCGGCCGAGGGCCGCCGCCCGAGGGTGGGCAGGCCGCGTCCTGCAGGCCGCCCGGAGAGCTGCCCGGGGCTCGGGCGCCCCCTCCCTGTGCTGGCAGCTGCTCCGCTCCACGCTGGGTCTCCATGGCGGCGAGCGTTTCTTTCCTGCTGACGGCGGAGAGGAGCCGGCTCGACGCTCAGGCCGGAGCGCAGCCCGGCGGGCTCTGCACTCTGGGAGGACACCGGCCTCTCCCCAGGCCTGGGCTGTTCTCTGTCTTCCCGGCCGCTCGTCTGTCTCGGGACCGAGGACAGAGGCGGCCGCCGTGAGGGAGCCCCAGGGAGAGTGCGGCCCCGCGCCGGCCCGTCCCGCCGGTCCCCAGCTGCTGTTCCCGAGCCGGGTCTGGGCTGCACTTTTATCCCAGCTTTTCTTTACTTTTCCGTTATCCTCAAAGCATCCACGAGCAAAGGGCGTCTGCGATCAGCTTAGGAAACGTGGGGCAGTGTCTGCGTCGGGCCCAGCGCGAGTCCGAGGAGGGGCTCACACGCTGGCAGCAGTGGCCACCGCGGCTGTCCAGGGAAAGCTCCCTGGCCTTGGGGCGGGCACAGGGGCTGCCGGCCCCCAGGCCCCGCGGGGCCCACGGGAGCACGCGGGACACGGCCACCCTCGCACACTCAGCGTCCCCGCAGCGCTCAGGGAGGACGGCGTGACCGGCGCCGAGTGCTGCTTCCGCGGCCTCTCCCTCCCCAGCCCGCCCCGCCCTTCGCCACCTCGGGCACCTCAGGCTTCCAGGAGTAAACACAACCAAATCAAGGGCTCTGCGGGCCCCGAGGTCCTCGGCACCAATTTCATGTCTCCACCCTCGCTCTGTTCCCACTTCAGAGGTTTTCCGTAGCTCTGAGCACCCGCGTTCTCCCTGCAGAAGAGACACCGGCCGGCGCCGGCCGGGTGCTGCAGTGGGGAGGGCGCCGAGCAGAGCCAGTGAGCTCTCGGGCCGCAGTGGCCGGCCTCATTTCCGGGCAGCCCCTGCGGGGGAGGGGCCCTCGCTCACAAGGCCAGCTCCTCAGACCCGGGCAGCGGCTCCACCAGGAGCCCAGGGCCCTGCAGGCCGCTCTCTGGAGACCCAGGCGTCCGGGGTCAGGCGCTATCACCAGGAAGAGCGGATACCCGCACTCCCAAACCCAAAATAGCCCTGAAGTGTCGGCCCTGATACCCGCGCTGTGAAGAGAATAAGTGCCCTTTGTGCGCTTCACTCCCCGAGTGTTAACTGACAAACAGCATGCGACGCCTGACAGCCCCTTCCGAGGCTATGGAGACAGAGCGCGCTGGAGACTTTGGCTTCTCCTCAGGCGGCTCCCGCTGGCAGACAGCTCAGCCCGGCCTCCAAGCTCCGCCCGGGCAGGAGGCCCCGGCTCCGACGCAGATAAGCCAGGGCGATAAGTAACTGTCCCCGGTCCCAGGGGACATCCGCTTCATAGCATTGTCCTCGCCGGCTGAAACTACAGGCTCAGCGTAACGTGTGTCAAGCTGTCCTGTGAACGAAAGCCACCCTAAGCCTGGCCGCGCAGGCTTCACCCTGCCCTGCGGCCCCGCTCTCCCGGCCAGGCCCCGTTCCTAGACCCCACTGGCTCGGGGCCCCGCGTCCCAGCCTGTTTAGGGGCCTCTCCAGGACCGCAGGGCAGCAGTGGCCCTGCCCCCTCGGGTGATCCACGATCGACCCTCCGCACCTCAGCTGCGTCCTGCGCTTTTCCCCACTCTCAGAACTGGCTCCGCCGGGCCTTCTCCCCTCCGCACACGCCGGTCACCTCCAGCGGCCAGCTCTGGAGCCGGGAAGCCCACGAGCCCTGCAAGAAGGCCAGGCGAGAGGCACCGAGCCGGCCCTGGAGCTGGAGCCCTGCACCACGCAGGCCCCAGGGCGGCGAGGGTAGCACCAGGGATGAGTCCGGGAGGGACCGAGGAGCCCAGAGGATGCTGGGGAAGCCCCGCGTGTGCACACCCGGCTCGGGGTGCCCGGGCTGGCTGGAGCGGAGAGGTGGCCTGGAGGTGGACCCGCCCCCAGGAGGACAAGGCCAGACCCCTGACAGCGAGGCTGATGTCGACGTCACAGGCAGATCGGCATCTCCAGGGAGCAAACTGGAGCACAGAGTTCTCTCCTCAGGCGTTCACCTAAACTTCGACTTAAAATTTCAGAGTTGAGCCTGAGGAGCTTGGCCAGCATGTCCGGGGGCTGCGAGGGGAGGCTGAGGACAGCTGGCTTCAGCCCAGCCTTCACAGGTGCCGTGCCTGCCCCCAGCTACTGAGCAGGCTGGCACAGCTCGGGGGCCTAGCACGGACCCATCATTTTATAGAGGTCAAGTTCAGAAGCCAAAATAAGTCCCCCCGGGAGGCCCCGGGCCTTGACTGCTCTAGCCCCTGGGACCGGGAGACTGGAGACCCCGAGGGCCTCCGCGCAGGACCCTTGCACGTCCCAGGCTCCTCAGACTCCGCCTCCTGCTGCGACGCTGCCTCCGGAGCCCTGATTCCTCCACCCTCCCGGGGAACCCGGGGTCTTCCTCACCAGCCTCCTCTGTCCGCCCGGAGCCTCTTCCGCCAGATTCACAGGGTGCTGGACGGGAGCGCGGGGCTGGGAGGTGGTTCTGCCTCGGAGGCCTGTCTGGGTCCGGGGCGAGGCAAGAGGGCTTGGGATTCACGCGTCTCTGCATCTTAGCAACATGTGCCCTCTCAGTGTCCAGCGGGCTTTCGTCTACTGCCCCTCTGTTCTGGGTCCGGGGCGCATGTGGGCACAGAGAGCACGGCTGGCTATGGATAAATGAGTTTAGAAGTGACATTTTAACAGTGCAGCTTGAGTCTGCAGCCCCACGGGACACTCTGGCCGGGAGAAACCCGGTATGGTGCAGTCTGCAGACAGCCCCGGGCACAGCAGCTGCCGGGGCTCCCCGTGCCTGGCACCCAGTGCCCGTCCAGTGGCTTCCATGCGGGAACTCACCGTGACATTGCGACACGCCTGGAAGACGCTGGTTCAGCGAGGGAGGCACCACGTCCCTGCGCACGTTTCTGCGGCATCCCCTCCCAGGACGCGGACACCGCAGGCCGGCGTGCGGCACCGACACGGCTCGAGTGCCTCGAGGTGGTCCGGCTCGGCCAGGGCTGGCTGCAAGTCGTTCACACGCGAAAGTACAGAGAGAACCGCCTGTTCCCACCGCAGCTTCCAGCCCCCGGTGTCCGCCTGCGCGAAGGCCCGTGTGCAGGGTGGCGGCGCTGCCTTCCCCTGCTGTCGCCGCTCGCAGAGGCCGAGGAACCAGACCCTGTACCCCGTGCGCTCCCAGGGTTTTAGAGGAATTTCTGATGTCCTCTCTTCTCTCCAAACCGCATCCCCAGAGGCGCGGGCACAGAACACGCTCGGGAGCCTGCTTTCCTTGAGGTGCCGAGGAGCACGGAGGTCAGCTTCAGTCGTCAGAGGAGGGGCACGGAGCTGGCTGGCAGCAGAGGGGCCGGCACCAGGCAGCGGTGGCCTGGGGTGAGGGGTGCGGGGCGGGGAAGAGCGCCGGGCCCAGCGGCAGAGGCTCCGCGGGGCCTGCGGCTGGAAGGCGCGCACGGACCGTGAGTCCAGCTGCCTCACGCCGCTGCCGCGGTCGCTGGGCCCCAGGATTGCACCCAGCTCGGTGCAGGCGCCAGGCGGGTGACAGAGGCGAGGTCATGGGCGCGGCCACGGCGCGGGCGCGCAGGCCCGCGAGACGGCGGACACTGCGAACTCCCCCCCTCTTCAGAGGAGGCCTCGCCTCGAGGTTTGTGAGGAGCCCGGTTTTGGAAATGACCTTGAGAGACACGACAGGTACAGAAACGAGTACGTGCCCAAGAAGGGCTTTTGAGTGTTTCTCTTCCGCTTATGCTTTAAAAGCACTTGATGATACCGAGCCATTAAATACACACCCATGACTCCTATTTGTTTAACATTTCATTTTGATCATTGACTCTATGATCCATTTATATGACCTATTTCATAGCTGGAAAGGCTCATTATTGCACCATTGAGAAATAATCTATATTTAAGCTCATGTGTTCGACTGGTTTCACTTTGCATTATGGTCTAAAGATTCGTCCGTTTTCCTCCCAATGACGCACGTTCGGCCGTGGCGGAACAGTTCCCCACGGCGCGCACGCAGCGCGCCCTCTTCCCGGCCCGCCTGCCTGCGGACACCGGGGCCCGGCGCAGCGCGAGCAGCCGCGCAGTGGTGGCCACGGTGCGCGTGCGCCACGGAACATGCTCCGGGAGGGGCGAGGCTGGGCCCCCCGAATCTCCAGGCGGTGTTTTGAGGGACCTCTGTCCTGATTTCCATAGGGGCTGCAGTCGTTTGAATACCGCACGGCTTCTCATGTGAGGAACCAAAGTACGAATAAAGAGCAAAACACGAGAGACGATGCGAAGCGGGAGACGGAGCTTTCTCGGACTGGAAGGAGGTGAAGCGACGGAGGAGGGAAGAGGCCGAGAGGGCGCCAGGACGTGTCCGGCCCTGCACCGGCGGCACGTGAGGGCCGGGAACACGGCGAACCGCACACGTGGACTAATAAAACATGATGACAAACGTAAACGAGCAATAATCCATACGTGAATAAGTGATTCTCAATCATTTAAAATTTTTTAAATTTTAGCCTTCTCTGGCACTGCCACATTGTTTGAGTCTGGTAGCTTTTTGCACCTACTGGAAATGCCTCGATTTTTGCATACATTTTTGCTTGGTAAGATGAAGACCTTCCCCTCCATTTTCAAGTATTTTTTGAGGATTTGGAGGAGATAGTGACCTTCCTAAGAGAGCTGCAGTGGTGATTCTATTACATGTAGTTTTCATTTTAAATGCTGATCTTAGAACCAAACTGCCAGTGTCTTATGAGGGCGCTTTCCCGTCTGCATAAAAGCCACTGACAAATGTTTCTGGAGAAACTGACTGACTTCAAGGCTGGGCAGGGCAGTAACCAAACAAGGGAGCGGGCTGGGGGGAGATCCTTACTTGACAGCTATTGCCAAAGATTGAACCAGAAAGGAAACATCAGGGGATGCTAAGTCCAGGGCGCTGCTTGGCTGGAGAGAAGGCTACTTGCGTGGTCTCAGTGTCTTGCTGTGGGCTGTAAGTCCACAACAGGGAAGTTGTTCAACACCTTTGTGAAGGAATCCAAGTTAATGTCCCGAGGAGGGACAGGTACGTTTGTGTGCTGCCATAGACAAAGCTGCCAACGCTTCCGCATCAGCGTGTGGGCTCCGCTGGAGGACGCCTGGTCCGAGCCCAACCAGGAAACACCAGACCGACTCAAGGGAGGGTCCATAACAAGAAAAGCGATAGGATCGCACTCTGTACAAATGTGGCATTTAAAGCAAGCTAAAGAGATGCGACAGCTAAATGTTAACCCCTGGACACATCCAAGTTATACGCTGACAAGCGGGGGGTACTATGTAGGAGGCAATCAGGTAAAGTGACAAATGGCAGCTGAGATAAATGTGTCTCCTCAATGTTAGTTTTACTCAAGTCCATAGCTGTATTGTGGTTCTACGTAAGATTCCCTCTCCTGGAAAACACATGCTAAACGACTGAAGATTAAAGGACGAGAGTGAATGATCCTTAAATGACTCAAAAAGTGAATTACACACAAGCTGGGTAGACAAATATAGATGGACTTAGAAAACAAATGACAAAAATGATGCGAAGTATTGGTGTCATGTAAATCTGAGGTATACTATTTTCATTTTTTTGCAATTTTTCTCTTAGAAAATATTCTAAATAAAAGTTTCAAATAATAAGAAACAAGTATAAAATAACAGAGCTAGTAAAATAAGGTCTTTTTTAATCTAGATAATTCTATCCAAGAAAATTTTCCGGCATTGTCAGTGGCTTCACACTGTTGTAGTGAAGATGTTGGTGACCGTGTATTTATTTGTTCTTGACCTGCTGATTGCCCCCACTAGAGGACAATCCTTCAGCACAAGAACCATGGTTATTATGTGCACCTGGGTCCCTGCATGTGGTGCCGAGGGGCGCTGAGTGAACATCTGTAGCTCAGACAGGGAAAGGTATGAGTTTTCATATATTTATCTTATCAACACTCTTTCAGCCATACCTTTGTTTCCAGTTTTTCATGATGGGATGAATGGCAACTTCTACCGAGGCAGAGTGCAGACATTTAGCTTAACTATTGTACAGTACTACTACTACTGAGAACTATTATTAAAAGGATGTGATAGCCATATTCAAAGGACTTAGAAATTAGTCAAGAATATAATAGAATATTTCATTTATTAATCAATGAATAGAAATGAAGAGAGTCAAGTAAGATAGGGCTTTTATAAATGATTCTGGCATAGTGGCTGTACCCCTGTGTGTTAGATTTTGGAGGACTGTCAGTAATGAGAAAATTATACTGTGAGGAATCTGGAAATCTTCATGTTAGAATACATATTGAAAGGATGACAACTTTTAAACATTTAATAATACCAAATTTGAAACTTTAGAAAGAGAAATAAACCATTTAAAATACCAACATTATCCAAGCTATATTAATAATGATCTCACCTAATTTAACAGTGAATGACTTTGACATGTGGTTATTCTTAGTCATCACTCTTGTCCTTCAAATATTACAAATATACTCATGAAATAAAAATATTTTTGCAGGGGTTTATTAAAAATAGAATATATAACAACCTAATAATTCAAATGAAGTTTCTAACAATGAAAGCGTCTAAGAGTTGGTACGTCTAAACTATCCAAACCTTTAAACATCAAACTTCTCAAATGTAGAGAAAAATGCTATTAAAAATGAAATAAAAATAGCCAGGCGTGGTGGCTCACGCCTGTAATCCCAGCACTCGGGAGGCAGAGGCAGGAGGATTGCTGAGTTCGAGGCTTACCTGGGCTCCATAGTGAGCTCAGGGCCAGCCTGAACTACAAAGTGAGGCCCTGTCTCAAAAAAAAAAAAAATGAAATAAACATAATGATTTGATCATTGATCCTGTTATGTTGCCTTTGTTAGATTAAACAGCACTTCATGTATTAGTAAAACACATTCTAGGATGAGTCTGGATGGGTCATGGAGGTGACTTGGGGTCTAAATCTGATTCCTTGTCTATTACTCTCTAGCACTGGACTCCGATTCTTCTTCCCACTATGTGTTAAGCCACCATGCATTAAGCATTATTGTTTTGTCCTGCCATGATATTTCTGACTTGGAGCGCACTGACCCTGTGAAAAGACAAGAGTTGACTTAAACTCGCACTTTAAGTTGTGAGTATTGCGTTGTGTCCAGTTATAAGAAAACTAATACAGAAAAATTGGAGTGGGATCACCGCTATGATTATACCTGACCATGGGATTCAGAAGCCTTAGGAACTAGCCCAAAGGAGGAATCTTAAAAGGTTTGGAGCTTTTTTTTCGAGAAGACATGGAGTGCCATAAACTGAACTTGGTGGATAATTGTGGGTGGAACTCAGAAGACCAGAGTGCTGATAGGAATGTTGACAGTAAAGGCCAGGCTCAGAGGTTTCAGTTGGCAACAAGAACTCCACTGGCAGTTAGATCAAAAGCCAGTTAGATCTCAAGCTACGTATGTTGTACTTGAGTAGAAATTTCTTCTATTTGGGGCTGGCTCAGTGTTAGAGCACCTGCCAGTATATCTGAGACCTTAGCTTCCATCCCTAGCATGGTGGATCGGGAGTGAAGGCGCTGAGATAGGGTGAAGTTCAACATTCATGGACTGGAAGACTCAACAGACTCAACGTCTCAGTCACTTCCCCATCACTGGACGGAATACCCAGAGCTTCAAGGAGAAGAGATCTATTTTGGCTTGTGGTTTCAGTCTATGTAGGCTGGTTTGGAAGTGTGTTTGGGCTTAACTCAAATTATTCTTCTAAAAACACCAAAAATTTAGAAAGATAAGCCACAGACTGGTAGAAAATATTTGAAAATCATCTACCAGATAAGATCTATACTCAAAATATATTAAAAATAATATAAATTGATAACTAAAACACAAAAATGTTTAAAATGAGCTACAATGGAGTAGATACTTCACCAAAGAAGATCTATAAATTTTGAATACATATATGAAGACTGTTCAACAACAGTTACTGGGAATCAAAATGAGAATCAAAACCATAATGGCATGTGACAATCTGGACAATAAGATAACTAATGCAAAGACATAATAATACTCACTGCTGATGAGGATATAGTTTATTTAGCTTCTCTGTAAAATAATTTGTCAGGTTCTTGAAATGTTAATAATAAATTTATAATATGAACCTTCCTAGGAATATATCCTAGTGAAAGAAAAATATACATCCCCAAAAGACTTGTACATGATTTTTTTTCATAGGCACTTACCTATCATAGTCCCAAAGTGGAAATAATTGAAATATACATCAAACGGTCAGAGGATAAACAACATTTGTGTCCACAAAAAGAAGTACTATTCAGCGATAAAATGGAATAAAGAACTGACCTCTGTAACAACATAAAGGAACCTCAAAATATTAGCCTAAGAAAAGAAACTAGATTCAAAAGCCTCTGTGTGCTATGATTTCATTCAGATGAGGTATTTGGAAAAGACAAATTTTTAGAGACAGAAAGCAGACCAGTTGTTGCCTTGGGCCAGGGTGAGAGCCAGAACTGGCTGTAAACAGGCTTTTGAGAATTTTTAGAGAGTGATGGAAATGTTCTAGAATTGGATTGTGGCTCTGATTATACAACTGTATAATCTGCTAAAAGTTATTTAACAATACATTTATAATGGGTGATGTTTGTGTAGGTAAATTATATATAAATGTTATTAATGAGAATGAAGAAGCTGTTATACGATGAGTTAACACAGTGAGAAAAGACTCTGAAATCACTTTTTAATGAAACCGGTGTGCCTGTCTTCATGGGCATCACCCACAGGCCCACCCATACCACCATATGCTGTGGCGTCGCCCTGGTACTAAAAGTTAGGGCTTTAACTTGGGTCAGAGCTTTACCAGCGAAATGTTAAAACAAGAAATGTGGTTCTGTCCTTGGACTCGAAGCAGACTTCTACAGCCCTGGCAGGATGATGGCTCTGAGGCTGCTCTCCCCGGGGGCGCCGCTCTGCCCCGGCCCCCGGGCCCCCCGAGCCGAGATGGGCGCGTGAGGCACTCGGCGACTGCTCCTGCATGGCACAAGGGCTGGGACGCTGGGCTCTGGGAGCCTCTGGAGGGAAGACTCAGGCTGAGGTTCCGGAGGCTCCACCAAGACCCTGCAGCTCTGAGGAGTGGGACCGGGACAGTTCTTAACCTGGACACTAACAAGGGGGAGGAAGCTGCTGAGAACAGGACTGCTGCCTTCCCAGACTGAAACTCTTCTCCTCCCCTTTCCTCTTCCCCCTCTGTCCCTCTCTTCCTCCTCCTCCATCTTTTTCTTCCTTTCTCTTCCTCTTCCTCCGTCCTCTTCCTTTTCCTCCGTCGTCCTCCTCCTCCTCCCCCTCCTCCTCCTCCTCCTTCTTCTTCTTCTTCCTCTTCTTCCTCCTCTTCTTCTTTCTCTTCTTCTTCTTCTTCTTCTTCTTCTTCTTCTTCTTCTTCTTCTTCTTCTTCTTCTTCTTCTTCTTCTTCTTCTTCTTCT
>PVIC010037254.1:0-18158 GCA_004025085.1 Thryonomys swinderianus
GATCCCAGGCTCCGCCTGTCAGTCTGAGTCCTGTCCCCCGACCCTTCCTGACCCCACCCAGCCTTGATCCCCACTCCTCTGTCTCTTCTGTGACCTCCATGTTCCCAGGTCATGTGGCGTTTGTCTTCTTGTGTTTTTTAGACAACACCCTTTAGTTTCATCCATGTTAACAGGAATGACAGCAAGTTTCCTTCTCTCCCTTCCTTCCTTCCTTCCTTCCTTCCTTCCTTCCTTCCTTCCTTCCTTCCTTCCTTCCTTCCTTCCTTCCTTCCTTCCTTCCTTCCTTCCTTCCTTCCTTCCTTCCTTCCTCCTCTCCCTCTTGCTGTCTTTCTGAATGGCTGACTGGATATTGATAAATAGGCTGCCACTCATTAACCTCACAGAGATACAATACGTGTATTTCTGGGGCTGTGCTTGGCTTCAGAGCATATTCCGTCTCAATACAAAATTAGGGAAGCAGGTTTCTTTCCAGTATGAAATTTATAATAAGAATAGACTCTAGGAGCTGAAGCGAGACTCACTGGAGTGAACTCAGACAAAAATGAATCATAGGGAATAAACTGCAGCCATCTATGGGAGGATTGTATTTGTTTCCTTTGTTGGCTTGTTTGTAACAAAGAAAAGCTGGAAGTCTAGGGAACTTTCTGCTTTACATTTTTATATACCTACCAGAGCAGAAGGCACATTTCAGGAGGAGATAAATCAAAATAGACAGAGAAAACAAAACAGTAATAAAAAGTAAATATGAACTGAACATGGTGGTGTGTAACCTAATTCCAGTAGACTGAGAGGCTGAGACAGGAAACACTACCTTAAAATAATGAGAAAGAGAGAAACAGAGAGAGGGAATTGAAAGAGAGAATGAGGGAGAGAGAGATGGAGAAAGAGAGATGGAGAGAGAAAACAAAGAGAGATAAATTTCAAAAAGAGGCCTGGGAGGGTAGTTCAGTACTCTTAGGAATGGAAAGGTTCAATCTCTAGAACTAGAAAGAAAATCTAATTATGAAAAAATGCTGGACAAGTGACAACTGAAGAAATCATTTCAAGTCCTGGAGCTAACCACCTGCTGCAAATTTAGAAACCATGTCCAAAATGTAAAATATATTAAAATGAATAGGTGACTATTAAACTAAATAATTTTGGCCAGTAGTTCAATGATACACTCCTACATATATTAGGAACATCTTTTATTTCATAGATGTTGACAAATGATGAAAATACATTAACATTTTCAGACTTTTACAACTCATTTTATTGTAATGTATTGGTGGGAGTTTAAAAACTTATAGTATGAAAATACAGGTATCTAAATAAAATGCTATCTTTTTGTTTACTGATCATGCAGCACAAACAATAAACCTAGTTTAAAATTGTGGGGTAAACAGTCTATAACAGCACTCGACATTCGCCATTTGCCCACAAAGGGACAGCAGGTCCCTCTGTGTAATCAGATCATTGAGCATCTTAAATCTGAGCCCCAGGAGCCCAACGGGTGGAGCTAGATTCTCCAACAGCAAAGCAGTGGGGACGCCTGGCTCCCACAGGACCGCTGTCTCAGCAATTACTGTTTAATATATTTCTGGTATTGAATTTCTGGAAAATCTTGCCTTTGGAAGAAAGATTGCACAGCTAAGCAAAGTCTGGATGCCTTTGAGTTAACCCAAGAAATAGATAAGAGATTTAATAAAGATGTATTTGAATCTACTGATTCCTCTAAGTAAGGAGAACGGTTCTAAATGTAAACAGCAATCAAAGGGCAGTGCTTTTTCCCCCCTTGGGGAAGTTCAAACTTGTAAAAACAGGTTTATTCTCAATTGTATAATATATCCCCTGCCTGGGTATACAATTTACTAGGAATTCATGTCACAGATGTAATTCAGAACACAGAATAAAACATGATCCAGAAGCATAACTACCATACCTACCATGAAAATTTGAAACTACGTGTACATGGCAACAAAACATCATTAAACAAGGCCCCGCCCTGTTGTGCAGGGTGGTCAGTCTGCCTGTTCCTGCCCTCGCCCGCCCCTCTCCAGGGATCCCAAAGTCACTGTATTTACAGGAGATCAGGTATGGAGTCTCCTAACAAATTTTGAAATTGCAAGGAAAATATCTCCCAAAAAATATGAAATGCCCCTACATGTCAAATGTTGTATTCAGTTGACAAAGCTGGTAGACATTGCTTGACACCCTCTCTTAGCGCCAGCGAAGCCCAGAGTGCAATTACCCAGGTTTGCACCACATTGTGCCACCTGCTCTGGTAGCTCTTTTGCAAAGTTTTGACTTTCTGTGTCCCTGGTTTTCTATAAACAGCGATGGTCATCATGTCCACTGGCGAGCTGTTGTGAAGCTGGAATAGGGACAGTGGAGAAGCCTTCTGGGCGTGTGGTGTCCTCTCACACAGCGGCGCTTCCTGGGGCCACATGCACCATGCATGCCTGGAGCTGCCATGTGCACCCTCTGCCATCTGAGCTGCATGGGGTGGCGAGGCAGGACCAAAAGCAATGCATGACACTGAGCAGCGAAGCTCGTTGGTTCATCTGTCCACTTTACCAGGCTCAGGTCCTCGAGGTTTGCAAGAAAGTAGCTTGTCCAAGACCTGCCACACACCCCACAAAACTGGCATTGAAAAGCGAGTCCTCCTTGCTCACCCGCCAGCCTACAGCCTGGTGTGGAGAGAGTTTACTCTCACACTCTCTAGCACAGAGGAGTAGTTCATCTTCACGGATGCAAACCTGCCTAGAATGAAGCACTAACATGTACCATAAAGTAACACACAAAAAATGAGGATAATTGGCAGAGACATCTATGATTAGTTGCTAAGCCTTTTATGAGATCGTACTTAATGAGAAAACATAAATATACTTGGTAGAAAGCCTGAAACAGGAAGATGCATACCATGGAGACCAGGCTTGCTAGAATCTAATCTGAGTCTTATTTTTCAATATATATATTTTTTTCAGTTTGGATAAGATTACCATTGTGGTTGTTTGTCACTCAGTATGCAAAAGCAATGCTTTAAATTCAATTGTCTAAAACTACGCAGAGATAATAAGCCTGGTCTCTACCTGAAGCTCGACCCATTCAGCTTTCCTCTGCATGGCTGGGTCCCAAGTGACAGATCACTTAGGGTCCCTCTTACTTCCAACTGCTCTAACTTAGATGATAAAACACAGCTGCGTGTCAATATGGCAGAGTTTACAGACCGCATCAAAGCACACCCCTCTTCCTGCCCCCCCAGCGCCCCCACCCTTCACCACTACCAGCAAAACATCTGCCACTGAGGGTCTTGACTGATAGCTCATCAAGCACTGACAAGTGACATATTGTCATTTGCAGTTAAATTATGTGAGATTTACCAGTTAAGTGGATTCGCAGCTTCAGGCAGCTCTGAACAGAGCCTGGGCGTGCACTGCTTAGCAGGTTTAATTAAGGGGTCTCTGGCACTGCTTCTGGGGAACTTGAACTCTTCCGAGAACATGCAACTGTCCTACTATGGGTAACATTAGTCAGTCCTCAGGAAAAATCAAAACAGCTGGCATATCCCATGTTCCCCTAAGCTGTCATCTAGCAGTCGCCATGTGTTTTGACATATTTAGGGGAATATTTACCCCGAGTGTGTATGTTTGGATAGACGGAGCCTGAGCAGAGCTACACTGAGGCAGCAGCCTTGGCTTCCAGGGATGCCCCCTGTGCTGCGCTCCTGCAGTTCGCAGACTCTGCTCTGAGCAGAGCGGATGGAGACAGCCACTGCAACACTAGAATATGCTTCTGTCTGGGCCCTGGAGGTGCCAGGCAGGGGCACGGTGAGGGCAGGAAGCCAGGCCCAGTGCGGCACCACTGGGCACAGTGCCCAGCCAGCAAGAGGCTAAGATCTTTCTCTGTGAACTCTGGATGTGAATATGAACCCTGCCCAGCTGGCACCATGTGCCACATATGTACATGCAGGATGGAGGTCCCGTCTAATGCAGTGGGATATCTGGCATCAGTGTCCATGCAGCTGGAGAGCCCCATGTCTGAGTGCATCTGGAGGCCAGAACTGAGGGCATGGCCTGGGCCCCTGAGAGCCTGCTGTGGACATGCACCCTCACTGCGGGCATGCATCATCAGGTCAAGGGCTGGACAGGACAACGGGCCAAGCAATCCTGGAGTTCTCTTGCCTGGAGCTGGAACCTTTTCCTCCTGTGCTGTGACATCAGAACTCAGGCTCTCCAGGGTTCGACTTAAACGAAGACTAAAAGTTTTACCACGAAACTCCTTGTTCCTGGGACCTTTGGCCATGGACAGCAGGGGGTGCCCTGACCTGGGTCTTCCAGGCAGTTCCTCCCAGGAACATCCCTCCTGCACCTGTAGGTCTCTCCAGCTGCTCATGCAAATGTCCACGTCCACCCTGTAGGTCCTTTCTGGAGACCTTGATGTAACACCCAGGGTTTAGGCCTGACATCTCCATCTACCCTTCGCTTTTTGTTCTTGAGTAATTTACAGCTACACTAAAAAAGACTCCCTTGATTAAGGATAGGGAACAGATGCAGAATAACTGACCAAAATCCAAGTGTCCCTCAGACCCTTTGCAGAAGGTTTGAGAGTCCCTCTTGCCTCAGCTGTTTCTGAGGGCAACTGACCCTGAAGCCAGGGAAGTGCCCAAGTCCAGTCTCTCGAGCACTTTCACCTCTGACCTCTGCCCAGAAGGAGGGAAGCAGTCTGAGGAACTGGGGTTAGGTGCTGAGCCCTTGAGGGAGGAAGCGGGATGGACAGACTCCAAAGAAAGCCTCCCCAGAGGAGGCCTCTATGTGCTGTGACTGAAGGTATGGTGGGTGTTTACATTCTATAAACATGATTTGGTAAAAGACACACTCCCGCTGGTCTTCTGATACTCCTCTCACCACCAGTGCATTTACCAGTGTGCTTGGCACATTCTGATGCGGCTCTCTAGGGACTGACTCAGTGGGACTGCTGTGGCTTCCTGGATTCCCAAAGTGACCCCAAACTCTTATCTTACATGGCCATTTTGAGTTTGGGGAAGAGGCAGAGGGCACAGTGCCAGCTCCAGGGGGTAAGGCAGAGGAGGTCACACCCCAGTATCTCTTAGAGCCTGACTTTCTGCTCCCTGGCACTGGACAGTGGCATCCACCACCTTTTCACATCTTACAGAGACATGACAGCCCATGGCCCCTGTCTTGGCCCCAAAGGTTTACAGACATTTCTCAAAAAGAATATTTGTGCCATTCAGGTTGACATATTGGCTTCATGATTCCCGATTTGGCTCCTTTAAATATGTTCATTGTTTTTAATCTTTCCAGTGTTTTCCGAGAATATATTTATGATAAGCAATACATACTTTTACTTTGGGGTAAAAGCATCTTGCTTTGACCCCTTTCTTTCCCTGTAGTTCCCCCTCTCCCAGTCTCCACAGTATCCAGCCTCTGTTTCCTGCTATCTCCCTGGTTTTGTGCTTTAAATTATTTACATTCTGGTTTCTTGTACAAGAGATCATGTTGTATTTAAATGTCTGTATCTGATTCAGTTCACCTAACTTTATAGTCTCAAGTCCACCCATTTCCCATGAATCAGTCAAGTGTACCCTTCCTCATGGCGGAGCGGATTTTCTCCTGCACTAGAAGGGGACAAGCACCAAGTCACATGGGCCACAGTGGGGAGCCTGTGGCCAAGACGTTCCAACTCAAACCAATCTCCAGCTACAGCGTGAATCCTGGGGACTCAGCTCCTCTTCTTGGCAGCAGGAGGAACGTGACCAATGTGGACAGCAGGGGAAGCACACACATGGCACCTGACACTTCGCGCTTCCACATTCAGGTTGTCCCGTCCTTCCTTTCCCTTAACATCTGCAACTCAGTGACCGAGCTAAAGGTCCTGTCACAGGAACACAGGGGCTGGTCAACTTAGGAGAAACCACCTACCTCTAGATAATCGCTGATTTTACATTTCTGCAATGTGATGTGATATGTGCATGAGTATTAGTCACTGCCTGGATCTCACCATTTAAAAGAAAGTGCCACAGGACTCCCAGTTGCCAGGAGGGAGTCCAGAGTGTGCTCCAGGTGGAGTGCCGCGGTGGAGCAACATGGCAGAGGAATGCACCTCACCAGAGGGCATCCAGAATGCTGGGAAAGCAGGGAGCGGCCGGCCCCCAGAACTGCCTTCCAGGCCACGCCCAGGGACCACCTCTTCCTGCAGAACATCTTTGAACATGGCATCTGGGGACACTCTAGATAGAAGCCCTAATAGTGTGCAGGTGTGTAAATGTCGCCCATGCAACTTCCTGTCACTACAAGAGCTAAGGAGACATGTTTGCGATGAAGCGGTCCACTCCTACAGCTGGCGTCGTCAGAACTGCACTGTGCCCAGGCCTCTTGCCCAGCACCTGTACTGCTTATCTGATGAATATTCACAACAGAACTATGGGACAGGTGCTTTTCACAAGAAAGAACAGTGTGTAAGAGAGACTGACTCCAGGGAAGACAGGGCTGGGTCTCTCTGGCCTTCCCAGAACTGGCCGGCATGGTGCCTGCCACAGCTGGCATTTGGCAAAGACCTTGAAAAATGCTTCATTTTATTTCAGCCTTGCTGACACTGAGAGTGACACCTTTTTATAATATGTATGTCTTCTGTGGTTAGCGAGGCATGGGGACTTGGGCGCGGCATCCGGGGTCTCAGCCTCGTCTCACCTGCCTTCAGGAGGTGTGAGGGGCTCTGGTCTGCAGTGCATGTCTGAATATAGAGGAGAAGGCTGAGGAGCCCCTCCAGCATGCTGGAGGCAGCAGAAGTCTGAGGGGCAAAGCACATACGTCTAAGTCTGGAGATGAAGAATGTGGTACTCAGTTCACAAACTTAATTTGTTCTATGATATGAGGAAGATGGACACAGTTGTGTTTGGCACCTGATGCCAAGTTTGTGATTGGAAATTAAATTTTATTGGATGCTTCTATTTGGGAACTGAATAATTGTGAATAGAACTTTTTATAAACTGAGGCACTACTGTGTTAAGAAGGCCACTATCTAATGTATTTCAGGCATGAATACAGATCTAAAAAATGGTTATATATGGAATGTATAGTCGCAAAATAATTGGTAATAAAGGTGCCCCTCTCACGTGACACAAATCACATTGTTTATCTCCTATGTGTCTGCCCTTGAATGCCCCTAACTCATCAGAAAATAAAAAAATGGTTGAAAAAAGGAACCAATGCTTTAAAAGTTCTGGGGAGTGGGGTTAAGAGCTGTGAAAGAAACTATGGATATAATAGAAGAGAAAATGGGAGAAAATAGCTCTGCATATGAGTATAGGCTGAGATGTTTTAGGAAAGATCCTGAAATCACAGGAGACCAAAACAAACAAACAAACAAATAAAAGGAGACAATAAACAGAGTGAAAAGACAACTCACTTATTTTTGAATAACTGAACAATGTAAGCAAGAAATCTTTGCAAACTCTTTTCATTACAAGGATTTAAAACCTCGAATAGGCTCAAGACTTGGCTCAAATAGTACTGTGCCTACCTTGAAAGCACAAGGATCTAAGTTTGATTCCTGGCAACACACACACACACATAAATTAATAAATAAGATCTAGGATATAAAAGGAGCTCAAGCAATGTAACATGGATTAATAATAATAATCCACTTAAATGTGCAAGTGATCTGAAAAGATGTTCCACATCATTAATCATTAGAGAAATGCAAAGGGAAACCAAGTCAGACAGCAGCTGCTCCAACTAGAATGGCCACTATGAAGAAGACAAGAAGTCAAACATGATCAGTATATATTATATACATCAGTAAGGATTCAGAGCCAGGAAATGCTTGAACACTATTTTGAGAATGTAATTCAGTGCAGCCATAATGGAAATGATATGGAGATTCTTCAGAAAATTTGAAGTAGATCCATCACACAATCCAGCCATCCTGGCTTCTTATCCAAAGGCAATGAAATCTTCATGAAAGAAATACCTGCACAACTGTTTACTGTAACACTATTCACACTAGCCAAGAACTGGAGGGTACAAAGCTTTTCACTGTTGGATAAGCTGATAAAGAAAAAAAAGACTCTCTTACAGACACACACATACACACACACCATAACACACAACACACACACACACACACAGAGGATTATTATTCAACCACAAAAGGAAATTGCTATAATACTGATGCCAATATGGATAAAACTAAAAAATACTGTAGTACATAAAATAAATCAGACACTGAAACACAAATGCTACATGTTCTCTTTTATATTAAGGCATTTAAAAGTGGACTGAAATTTAGGGTAATGATTACTTGAGGTAGAAAAGTATGTGAGGAGGATAAGGGGACAAATCATGTTTAAGAAACAGTTACAAAGCAACAATTTCTGGTGTTGTGCAGTACTTGGAGAAAACGATCATTCAGAGTAGCTTGTTGTATAATTTATGAATATCCAGAAGAGAAAAGTTAGAAGATTCCAAACTTGATGTAATAATAAGAAACTTACATGAGTCATACCAATCTGATCAGCACATTATTTTATACATGTATTGAAATGCCTCCCTCTTTTACATAAATATGTACAAATAAGACAACCATAATTGTAGAGGGAGAAGACAGACAAAGGAGACTTTCTGGAGAGCATGCAGGCAGAAGGCCTGGGCGGCTCGAGGGCAGTGACAGAAATGTGACAAGTGGCAGTTATGACTATGAGGCTGGAGGGAGAGCCCACTCACTGTCTCCAGCACAGGGGACAGTGACAAGGGGCACACTTGACACAAAACATCTAAGTTAGAGAATAAATTACTGACTCTTTTTGGTGGCACTGGGGATTGAATTTGGGTGATTTTCATGAAGAGTAGAGTTTATTCCTAGCAATAATTCCAATATCTAAGAAGCAGAAGATGTCTGGGTTATTGTGATGAAAGCAAAAACACTTTATGATTCAATAAAGGAAAAATCAAAGTGATTTCAATTTTAGGACAAAAGGGAGACAGTTGGTACATAGATGGGCACTTGTTGGCCAAGCTTGCCCATGTTCACAGATGACTGAACTACCCGAATTTACCTGCAGTGCAGTGTAGCCACTTGGCTGGGTTCATGGAGGAGCGTGTGTGGTGGGAGGAGCATCGGTGTCCAGCAGCCTCCTGTCCACAGAATCCCCGTGCTCCCCTCCTCCAGCAACGGCAGGCAGAAGACGAGGACTTTGACTGAAATCCTGACATGGAGTAAGGCCATATCCAAATTATCACAGATGCCTGAACCAACCCCTCTTCAGCAATAATCAGTTTGAATTTAACATGAACACACAATATCTGTATTTGAGTCTGTTAATATCACAGTAGCAAAATAAGCAGAATGAAAAAGTCAATCCAAGTGTGAAACGAAAGTATTTACATTCTGAATGATAGAGGCAAAGAAAGAGCTCATCTGAAGTCTTCTCTGAGTGGCACAGGGACTGCAGGGCTGGAATCCTGGAGGAGGCCATCTAATTACAGGCAGATATTGGGCTCTGCAGTGAGCAGTATTTACACAGTTATAATAATGTCTATGTCTACCTTTTTAGATGCACAGCCTTTAGATGAATTAAAGAGAACTTCCCTGTGATCATAGAAAAACTATGATTGCTACTAGGTTTGGTATTGCAAAACTCATTCTGCAGCTGGAACAGGGGGTGAGAGACGGGAGAATAGGAGACACAGCATGAGTTTGAAGGTGAGAATCTTCACAGGGTAGAAAGGGAAGGCAGGAGATGCCGGCCCCATCATGGAGATAGGCCTTAATCACCAAGACCACTCTTCACAGGTGTACAGATAAAATGTAGAAATCTAAGTCCTACTAGGGGAAGCAAGCCTTTCCTAAGGTTGGGACAAAATCCTTGGCACCCCCAGCTCAAAGGATGAGGGGTTCATGTTTCTGTGGGCTTAGTCCATGGTAGGCTGTGTCCAAGACAAGAACACCATGATAGAAGTGTCTGGCAGAAAAAAGCTCCATGCCCCACAGCAACCAGGATGCAAAGGGAGAAGTGAGGAGCTGGAGGCAAGACTCCATCCTTCCAGGTCACACCCATGGGAACACCCTCCAATCAGGCCCCACCTCCGAAAATCACCTTCAGTTATGGGCTTATCAGTGGACCTGTCTGATACTGACCATTATACCCAGTGATCAAATCATTTCCCATAGAGGGTCATGTTAGATCTAACCTATAACATGTTGTACTCTCATGTTATCAGCCAATGTGGAGAAATCTAAGTAAATCTTAGATTTACTAAGTACTGGTAGAAACAGGACATAGGGAATAAAATCAAAGTTAGAACAGGTGTCATAAATGATTAGCAAGATCTCAACTGAAAATGTTTAAGCCAATCAAGCAAGGAAGAATCAGATAAACACATAAGACAATGATGACAGGAAACCTGAGGAGGACTGGACCTGGCAGAGTCTGTGGCACAGTCTGTGTGCCAAGCAGATGCCTTTCATTCTCATTTAACCTTTGGCCACATATGTGTGTGACTCAGATTGAGCAATCTGTAACAATAGTCAAAAGGGGGCATCAACATTGTAACCATTGTGCTTTGATGCCCAATCAGAAGCTTAAAATTGCTGCCCCAGTAACTGTGCCCCCTCCTGTCCCCAGGTGACCTAATGAGAGCAGATCGTGACCTCAAAGGCTTCAGTTCATTCTCAAGACTGCAAGTGTGACTCCTGGACCTGTCTCCCCAGCAGCTCAGCGGAGTCCTGAGTGGACTCAGGGTGTGCTGGGGAGCAGTGGATCAAACTCGAGTGGCCAGGACAGTTTTCAATGGGCTGTCCAGGCCTTTCACTTTAGGAGTTTCAGCACCATAGTAGCAACTAAGAATTACTTTTTAGAGTACAGTGTCCGAATCCTGAGTTCCCATCACAGAAAGAGTAAGGCTGGCAGAAGGTGCTCTGTGGGTAGAAGTGAAAGTGCCTCTCAGGAGGGGTGGGCTAGTGTACTGTAGGGCAACTGTCCACCATATTTCTGGGCATGAAGCCACCTTCAGAGTTTTTAGAGCCCACTACTATTTATGCACCTAATATTAATTTCTTCTTGGGGATGGCATCTGGAGAACTAGGCTATGATGTAAGATCCGGTTAATACTGAAAAGGTGAGACCCAGCGTGGGGGACAAGGGGCTCAGAGACCAAAGGTGACCACAAAATTAGTTCCCAGCCTCATCTTGGACTCCATGGCAGGGGGCGGGGCACCTTCCTGGGATTTATTTGGATGAGACATTAGTTGTGTCATGCGGGAGGGTTTTCTAAAGGCAAGTCCCTCACCTTCTTCTCCCTTCCTGCTTGACCCTATCACCAGCCCAAATATGCCCAGCACATTTACAGCTCAGTAAGAAATGTTTTCCTTTCTGTCTATTTCCTTCCATTGTCTTAGAACTTAAAGAAGTAAAGTGAGTACACATGTTAATCCTTCATGTTAGGGTTTAATAATAAAGCAGGGAAACCAAACAGGAAGCTGTTTAATCCAAAGCAAACACATCCTTCACTAACACCATCTGGTTTCTTCTCCCTCTACCTTTGTGCCTGCTGTGCGGGGATCCACCCTTTACAGCACCAGCCATCACTGTGGTGACGCGGGGCCATAGGAAGCAAAACAAGATGGGGGAGACAGGAGGAGCCGAGAGTCCTCCTCCTCCAAAGCACATCAGAGTGCGCAGCTTGCTCAGAGCCCTGCCTTCTGCCTATGGTCACCTCTGGTCCGGGGGGCACCTGAGTGCCGCGGTGTGTGCACAGGTCCAGGGGTGTGGTGTCCTGTGAGGGGCTGTGTCTCACAAGGCATTTGTGGGATCTGAGGCGATCAGCAAGATGTCAGCTGAAAATGTTCCAGTCAGTCAAGCCAAGAAGAGAGAAGAATCTGACTCCACAGAGCATGCGCACCACCCACAGCACACACATGGCGCTGTCCCGCTACTGTGCAGACTGAGGAAGACCAGGAAGAATGAACAGTGAAACAGTCCTACTGTGGGCCTCCTGGTGGAGTGATCCTCGCCAGTTCCTGGAAGAGTCACTAGCACTTTGGGACACGGAACATGTTCATTTCATTTCTCAGAATTTCTCAGCCACGCAGCTGAGATTCACAGACATCCATCCTGGAGATGCCACATTGGCACATGTATGAGAATCAGACCGGGATTTTTCTTTAAGATCCAGTTATCCCAATCAATGAAGATTGTTGTCTTTCAAATTATTTTACTTAATGTCCTATAAAACTTTACTATCTCTGTATTTTAAAAGGTAATATTTTAATAGATGTATGCTAATCTATGTAAAGGAGAAAACATTTATCATGATAAAAGTAACTAGATAGTCATAATGTAGGAAAAAAATGGTGACGGAAAAGAGAATAGTCTCCTTGCAAAATGAACTTTGACTTCATAAGGTACAAAACAGTGAAAGCAAAAACCTTTCAACAGAGGATAAAAAGAAGACAACTCAGGACGAGAGCAAATGCCAGCCCCGGGGAGAGGTGCCAGGTGCCATGCCCACGCACTGAGGTGCCTGCATGAGAGAGGATGCGAGGACGCAGGGTTCACAGCTCTCCTGGCTGTGGTTTATCTCCTGGGCAGTTGCAAACAAGTGAGGAAGCACTATGGGAATCTTCAGCTAAGTTTAGACTGACAACCAGATAAATTCCATAGACAATAGTTTAATTAAAGTGACTAAAAAACCGACCTCGACTTTAGATTTCCTAAGTTAGCGTGGTCTCTGGCTGTAAAGAGGTGAAAGGGGACGCGGGTCAGGAAGGGCGGGGGAGCTGGGTGTGCTGAGAGTTCCAGGCCGCTCTGGATCAAGCCCTGCGGCTGCGCAGCCTGCACCGACGCCCACGGTGTGAGTGACCCTGCGCGGGGGAACCGAGCAGAGCACGTGAGGCCAAGGGCTCAGGGCTTGGAGGAGGAGCGGGTTTCCAAGCAGCCCACGCAAATGAGGATGGAACTGTGTCAAAGTCGAGAAGTGCAAAGAGGAAAATTTGGGATTTGGGATAATGACAAGTCGCCTGTTAGTGAATTTTCTGATCCTGACTCTGGCTTTTTACTAAATGGGCCGTGCTATTTTGGAAGCAGGGAGCTGGGTTCTTAAGGTCTGACCTGTCCCGTCCGACTTTCCTTTAAGTGAGAACTTAGCGTTATCAGCTCCGGGCCAGCGCTCCCCAGAGCCGCGCGTCACATGCTGTCCCCGCGCACGGTACCTCTGCAGAAAGGAGCCGGGAAGTCCCAGGACGCGCCGTTCCCGGGGCTGACGATGCACGTCAGGATGGCGTGCCCTTCCAGGATGTAGCCCGAGAGACAGCTGTATCGGATCTTGTCTCCTATGTTGAACCGTGTTCCGTGGAGAACTCCTTTCAGTATT
The DNA here is from genome assembly GCA_004025085.1 of Thryonomys swinderianus. Lineage (NCBI taxonomy): Eukaryota > Metazoa > Chordata > Mammalia > Rodentia > Thryonomyidae > Thryonomys > Thryonomys swinderianus. The sequence goes on from PVIC010037254.1 coordinate 13,371, forward strand.
TCCCCAGGGTTTCCGCAAGTGTGGCTGGGCAAAACTATGGGAAAGAGAAAAAAGTCAAAGAAAAACTTGTTAGGAACCATGTAGATCACAAAACTAGACACTACTTTTTAAACTATTAAAATTATCAAATATCTGACATAGAAAAACTGTACCTAAAATGTGGACCCAAATATAAGCAGATTTTAAAATATCTGCATTATAATACTTTTATAACCTCATTTATAACCTTATTAATGCATTTTGTTAAAGAAGAAGATACATTTCTGCTTAGATTCAGTGTTGCTGAAGTCTTACTCATGCAGTGGTTGATTAAATATTCCCAAGCACAGAGCAAGCAGATAAAATGCAGGACATGGAGATCTGAAAAGTCCGTCAGGTTTGTTCTTGTTCCCTCAGGACTTGCACAGTGCCCAGCACACATGATATTCGATGTTCAATTGCTGTCTGATGAACTTTGCATTAAGAAATGAACCAAAATATCTCACTCTTCAATCTCCTGATGTTAGAAAAAATCTTGCCAGGCATGGTGGTTCATGTCTGTAATCCCAGTATTTGGGAGGCAGAGGCAGGAGGGTTGCTGAGTTCAAGGCTTGGCTGGGCTATATAGTGAGCTCAGGGCCAGCCTGAACTACAAAGCGAGATCCTGTCTCAAAAAAAAAAAAAAAAAAAAAAAAAAAGAAAAAGAAAAAGATTGGCTACCCGGATAATCCAGGCATAGGCTTCATACATTCGTAGCATCTGGTTCACAGTGGACATTACCGTTTGTGCCACTGGTACCCATACTCCATTTACATGCAATTCAAAACTAGCGGCCCAAGGCTGTTCTTCCCCAACTTTCTGACTCTCCACCTTGACATTATTCTCTAATTTAACTTCACTGAGACCTCAACAACCTGATGCCACTGATGGCCTCAGGACCTTGAGATAGAGGCATCCATTCTTAGCAGAACAAAAAAATCCCACTACTTTTAAACTTTGTTTCCCAAAGTAGCAAATGCTGATGGTCTAGAAGAGGAAGGGGCCTCTCTTACGCTGCCCTACTAGCGCAAAGTTGTGTGGCATGGAGGATCCTCCTGCGGGCAGACATAGAGTTTCCCTGGCTGCACATCAGAGAGGCTGAGCCTATGTGTGGAGGAGACACAGCCACCCACATCCACCATGGGTGGCAGTGCTCACAGCAGCGGGTGTGGAATCCATAGGGAGTTCATCAGTGGACCACTTAGGAAACTTTCCATTACACACAGGGGCTGCTAGTCTGCCACAATGCTTGCGAGGGCTTGAAATCCATCCACAAGCACCCAGGCAAGGCTGGAGGGTTCTGTCACTCTTGGAATGAGTCAGGCACAGGGAGCATGTCGCAGGGTCTCACCCCTTCATTTAGTTTCAGGGTCATTATGGTTCCCACGAACGTTCCCCCTATGAGGTAGGGGAACGTTTGCCAGTAGGAAGCACTCTTGTAAATTGTGACTCAGGGATAAAAGTTACCAATATAAATGCATCCAATGTTTTTAAAGCTGCAAGAATAACTATGAAAATAATCACTGGCATTAATGAAAAATCCAAATGACCCATTCTGAAAATTGAATTTAGCCTTTACCACATTTTCCTATATTTTACTGGTGAAAAGAGCAAGAAAATATTTCTAAATTAACTTCAACACAGACTTTCCTATTGTCCATTGTCCAGAAACAATCATGTGGCCAGAATCTACTGAGCCACAGAAAGAGACGTCAGAACTGCATCTCCGGGGACACATGCATGGCACGTTTACACATCTAAACAGAAGTGAAGCCAAAAGAAATAAAACATCGACTCTTTCCAGGGCCACAGTGCTCCCAGGACACATAGAAGTGTATGGACATGCATCTTGTGGGGAAGTTATGAAGGAATTCAAGTATCCCCTAAAGCAGGCTATGAAAAGAAACTTCTCTAAGCACCTAGGACTTAAGATGTTGAACAGGGATAAGCCCATAATATTGAGACAGAAAAATATTTCTTTCTTCAATATTAACATAAGGCAGAAACCTCACTAGGGAAGTCAGCATGGAAGCGATGTGGCTGTTCTCTGGGAGGTGGGCCCTGTGCCAGGACAGGTGTGGCTTGGCCTGCGGGTGACCCACCCACCCAGGAGCAGGCGCCTCTGCAGTCCAGGAGCTGCCGCTCTGGCGCTCACACTTCCCTGGCTTCCTTGCCACTCTAGTCTGCCAGTGTTCCTGCCTTAACTTTGCAACACACAAGATCTAAGTCTCTGAAAAGCAAGACACTGTGCAGAGAGTTCTCCTGGGGGTGGGGAGCACTTAGATCTGCTCTTTCATTCCCCTCAGTATGCTCTGCTGGAGAAGCTTCCCTGTCCAGGCCCTGCCCACCTGCAGGTGAGGCGGGTCCTCCGAGCCTGTGTGAGGTTAGGGAATGACTGGCTGTTAACACCTCTATGTCCGGCCTTGCTCTTAATTCAATAAGTAGCTAGCTCTCTTTTATCCTTCCTGACATACGTGGCCTCTTTCCCATAGATGCTCCCAGCAGCTGGGGAGGTCCCCATTTCCCCAGGGCTGTGCCAGTCCGATTCTTCACCAGCTCTCAGCAGGCACTCGCTAAGTATTTGTCTGCTCGACTACACAATAAGCATAACTATGAATGTACCACAGCACAGAATCCCCCAGCTCTCTGGTGACTGAGTCTGAATACCTCAAAAGCCAGTGAGAGCAGAACAGTGAACTTTTCCAAATGACCTGGACAAAGTGCTGTGTTGTAACTGTCAGTGGATACACTCATTTGGCAGGACTCATATGAGGGGGTGAGAGCATTTTAACCCTCCAGGGCCTAGTGGTCCATATTTGGAACCATAACAATGGAAAGGATGAAATGTGATCAGTGCTCCTTGAATTCTTCTAGGTAACATATACAAACTTCAGGTAAAAATTCCAAAAATTCTTTGTCATTAATGGATTAAAGCCAAATAGCATAGAGTGAGTCAAAACTACTCTTTAAAGGCATTGGTTGGTAAGACAAAGTTATGATTGGAAAGTTAGGGATTAGGCATTTTTATTTTCATCTATTTTAATTTTTTAAAATTTCTACTTGAGTAATGTCAAAAGCACATAGTTATAATTGAAGGTGAGTTACAGTATTTAATTCCTTTTCCAAACAACCACATGCAAATACTCATGACACCACAGCAATTTAAGAAAAAAATCAATAGTTTATGGAGTTGTGAAAAGCAGATATAATACTAGTCCTATAGAACATTTAATGCTTAGATTCCAAAAGCTGTGAATACAGTGACCAGTGGGTGAGAAAAATATTTCTAATCAAGTAAGTTTAAGTCCATTGACCTTTCCACCAATTTCACTTAGAATGATTTCTTTAAGAAGTTTCCCTGAAGGGGCTGAGTGCCTCTGACTCAGCACAGGAAGGATCCGGTAAGTATTTAGTAAACATTGACTGAATTGGCTGGAATCTACTTTTAATTCTCTTTAATCCTTCTTTAGCAATGTGCCCTCTTCTGTCCCATGAATGATTCAAGAAAGAAATTCTTTTTTTTTTTTTTTTTTGAGATGGTCTCGCTTCATAGTTCAGGCTGGCCCTGAGCTCACTATGTAGCCCAGGCAAGCCTTGAACTCAGCAATCCTCCTGTCTCTGCCTCCCGAGTGCTAGGATTACAGGCGTGAGCCACCACACCTGGTACTGTGGCATGTGGTACTGATTGCTGGTGGGCCTGAGTCTCCACGCCCAGCATTGTATGTGGTTACTGGATCGAACTCAGGACCTTGCGCTTGTGAGGCAGGTGCTGGAACCACTGAGCTAAATCTCTGGCCCTAGATAGAAATTCTTATATCAGGGCTGGAGTCCTACTTTGAGGACAGATAGGTGGTGTTGGGAAAGGGCTTCTGAGAGGAGCCAGGGCAGGGCTAGCTCCATCACAGCCTCGAAGCCTAGTCACATCCAGCACCTGAACCATGGGCTGTCACCAGTTATGCTGGCAGAAATTCCCTGATAATTCTTTCAATGTGACGAGTACATGTGCTCACAATCATGCCAACCTTTAACCAATCATTTGCATGATTGATTCCATAAATGTCGTGTTAAGCCCTTTCCCAGAAAGAAGCAAAAACATGATACCACCATAAAATGCAGCATTAATATTCATTACTAAGTGAGGCAAAAGCCTGCAAAAGGAAGTTTGAAATTCATGAAGGAGTAGTAGCGTTGAACACCAGTGTACAATCAATGAAATTCCTTACACACGCTCATGGGCAGCTCGTTCCCTGAGAGACTGTCCAATCACGCTGCGCCTACACCGCGCCTTCCCTGGGGTCTCTCGCACCTAGAAGTGAAACTTGGAATACCCTCAAGAGCCACAACAACCCTGCACAGCAGCCCTCAGGGACTGTTTGTGGCAGGCAGTCCCTCACTGCCCTCCTCCCACCCCTGGGGAAGATGAGAGAAAGCTTGCTTTACACTTTCTCTAAGGTTTTCGGATCTTGCAACCTGACCCCTGTCTCCGCAGGATGGTAGATTGCGCGCAGTCGGTAGAACTACAAGTGCTGCAATGAGAAGCAGGAACGCTCAGTGGTTCCGGTGCCTGCCTTGCAAGCGTAAGGACCTGAGTTCGATCCCCGGTTACCACATATAATGCTGGGCGTGGTGGCTCACGCCTGTAATCCCAGCACTCGGGAGGCAGAGACTGGAGGATTGCTGAGTTCGCGGCGGCTTGCCTGGGCACCATAGTGAGCTCAGGGCCAGCCTGAACTACAAAGCAAGACCCTGTCTCCAAAAAGCAAAAAAAAA